>PVJN01003174.1:20938-105569 GCA_004026805.1 Lasiurus borealis | reverse complement strand
AGCAAGAGAAAAACAGTTCATTACCTACAAAGGAGCACCCATACGACTGTCAGCTGATTTCTTAACAGAAATGATGCAGGCCAGACGGGAATGGCAAGAAATATTCAACATGATGAATAGCAATAAGCTACAACCAAGAATACTCTATCCAGCAAAGCTATCATTCAGAATTGAAGGGCAGATAAAGAGCTTCACAGATAAGAAAAAACTAAAGGAGTTCATCAACTCCAAACCAGTATTATATGAAATGCTGAAGGGTACTCTTTTAGAAGAGGAAGAAGAAAAAGGTAAAAGCCAAAAAATTATGAACAACAAATACATATCTATCAACAAGTGAATCTAAAACTTAAGTGAATTAAAAATTTGATCAACAGAATAAACTGGTGAATATAATAGAATCAAGAATACAGAAAGAAAGTGTACTGATAATTCTCAGGGGGGAAGGGATGAGAGCTGTACAGGGAGAGACTGGACAAAAATCATATACCTATGAATGAGGTCAATGGCAGGGAAGCAAGGGCAGAATGAAGAGTGGGAGTTGGGTGGAGGGGTGTTAAGGAGGGTAAAAAAAGAGAAACAAATGTAATAATCTGAATAATAAAGATTTAATTAAAAAAAGAAATACAATGGATTATGAAAACATACTATGAACAACTCCATTCCAACAAACTAGACAACCTAGTGGAAATGGATATATTCCTAGTAAAACACAACCTTCCAAAACTCAATCAGGAAAAATATTAAAATTTCAATAGGACAATAAGTATGGAAAAAAATTAAAGTAGTCATCAAAAAGCTTCCAGCAAAGAAAATTTCTTTGCCAGACTGCTTCACAGGTGAGTTTTACCAAACCTTCATAGGAAAAATTAAACCTATCCTCCTTAGACTATTCCAAAAACTGAAGAGAAAGGAAAACTTCCAAGATCATTCTATGAATCCAGAATTACCCTAATAGCAAAACCAGAAAAAGACAACACAATGAAACAGAATTACAAGCCTATATCCCTCATGAACATAGATGCCAAAATACTCAAGAACAGATAAGGAAGGCCACACCATAATACTAAAGGGAGCAGTTAAAGAAGAAGTTATAACTCTGCTAAACATATATGCACCCAATATAGGATCACCCAAATATAAATAAACAAAAACAACAACAACAAAAAGAAAAACGTCTGGAGGATATCAAGGGAGAGATTGACTGCAATACAGTCATAGTAGGGGATTTAAAAACCCCAATAACACCACAGGACAAATCATTTTAAACAAAATATCACAAAGAAAATCATCAATCATAAATGACTCACTAGATCAGATGGAATTAATTGACATCTTCAGAACATTAAACCCCAAAGCCACAAAATATATATTCTTCTCAAGTGCACATAGGTCATTTTCAAAGACAAATAACATATTGGGACAAAGGAAAAGTTTCTTAAAATATAAGAAGATAGAAATCATACCAAGTATCTACTCAGATGACAGCGGCATACAATTAGAAATTAACTACAAGAAAATAAAAAAATTAAATACATGGAGCCTAAATAGCATGCTATTAAACAATGATGGGGTTTCCAAAGATATCAAAGGAGAAATAAAAAGCATCATGGCAACAAATGACAATGAAAACACAAAAATCCAAAATCTATGGGACACAATAAAAGCAGTCTTGAGAGGGAAGTTCATAGCTCTTCAGGCCTAAATTAAAAAAAAAAGAGGAAAGAAAGAAAAAGAAAGAAAGAAAGAAAGAAAGAAAGAAAGAAAGAAAGAAAGAAAGAAAGAAAGAAAGAGAAAAATGGTAGTAAATGTTCTGACCCTACAACTTAAAGAGTTAGAAAGAGCACAACAAGAAGAATGCAGTGTGAGCAGAGGGAAGAAAATAACAAATATCAGAGCTGAGATAAATGAAGTAGAGACCACAAAAACAATACAAAACGTCAACAAAACCAAGAGCTGGTTCTTTGAAAAGATAAGCAAGATTGATGAACCACTAGCCAGCCAGGTAACAAAGAAGCAAATAGAGAGGACCCAAATAAACAAAATCAGAAATAAAAGAGGTGATATAACAAACCATACCACATAAATACAAAGGATTATGAAAAAAAAATACTAGGAAGAACTCTATTCCAACAAACTACACAACCTATACAAAATGGATGTATTCTTACAAAACTACAACCTTGCAAAACTCAATCTAAAAGAATAAAAACACCTGAATAGGCCAATAATTACCAAAACAATTGAAGCATTGATAAAAAGTCTTCCAGCAAACAAAAGCCCTGATCCAGATGGCTTTATAAGGGAGTTCTACCAAGCATTCAAAGAAGGAGTAAAACCTATCCTCCTCAGACTATTCCAAAAAATTCAAGAGGAAGGCACACTTGCAAGCTCTTTTTATGAAGCCAGCATTACCCTATTCCCAAAACCAGATAAAGATAACACGAAAAAAGTAAACAACTGGCAAATAACTTTGATGAACATAGGTGGTAAAATCTTCAACAAAATTGTAGCAAATTGGACTCAACATTACATTCAAAATATCATACACCATACTAAGTGGGATTTATCCCAGGGATCCAAGGACAGTACAATACTGGCAAATCAATAAATGTGATACATTACATAAACAAACTTAGAGACAAAAATCACATAATCATATCAATCAATGTAGAAAAACATTTGACAACATCCAACACACTTTCCTGATGAAATCTCTCAGCAAAGTGGGAATAGAAGGATTATAACTTAACATAATAAAAGCCTTATATGACAAACCTACAGCCAACATCATACTCAATGGGCAAAAACTAAACTAAATCCCTTTAAGAACAGGAACAAGACAAGGATGCCCACTTTCACCACTCCTATTCAATGTAGTACTGGAAGTGCTAGCCATAGTGATCAGACAAGAAGAAAAAATAAAAGGTATACAAATTGGAAGAGAAGGAGTAAAACTGCCATTATTTGCAGAGTAGATGATACTCTATATAGAAAATCCCAAAAGACTCCATCAAAATCTACTATACCCAATTAATGAATATGCCAATGTAGCAGGATACAGAATTAACATCCAGAAATCAATGGCTTTCTTTTGCACCAATAATGAACTCATAGAAAGAGAAACAAAAATAAATCCCATGTACCATTGCCCCCCAAAAACTAAGATACCTAGGAATAAACTTAAGTAATGATGTAAAAGATCTGTACTCAGCAAACTACAGGACATTGAAAAAAGAGATAGAGGAAGACATAAACAAATGGAAGAATATACCATGTTCTTGGATTGGTAGAATCAAATCATTAAAATGTCCATACTACCCAAAACAATCTATAGATTCAATGCAATCCCCATTAAAATACCAACAGCATATTTCAAAGATCTAGAACAAACTCTCCAAAAATTCATCTGGAATAAAGAAGACCCTGAATAGCCACAGCAAACCTGAGAAGGAAGAACAAGGTTACATGGATCTCAATAACAGATATCAAGCTATATTACCAAGCCATGGTTCTCAAAACCACCTGATACTGGCAGAATAATAGACAAATAGATGAACGGAGAACCCAGGAATCAACTGAAGCCATTATGTTCAATTAATATTTGACACAGGAGCCAAGAGCATACAATGATGTCAAAACAGTCTATTCAATAAATGGTGTTGGGAAATTTGGTCAGATACATGCAAAAAAAATAAAACTAGATCACCAACTTACACCATACAGAAAAACAAACTCAAAATGTTTAAAGGATTTCAATGTAAGATGGGAAACCATAAAAATTTTACAAAAATCCATAGGCAGCAAAATATCAGACATATCTCATAGCAATATCTTTACCAATACAGCTCATAGGGCAATGGAAACTAAGAAGAAAATAAACAAATGTGACTACATCAAAATAAAAAGCTTCTGCACAGCAAAAGAAACCATCAACATAACAAAAAGAAGGCATACTGCATGGGAGAACATATTGACCAATGTTATTTCCGATAAAAAAAGATTTAATCTCCAAAACTTGCAGGCAACTCATACAACTCAACAAAATGAATATAAATGATCCAATCCACAAAATGGGCAAAGGACCTAAATAGACACTTTTCCAATGAGTACTTATAGACGGGTGAGAGACATATGAAAACATGTTCAAAGTCACTAATCATATGAGAAATACAGATGAAAACAACAATGAGGTGCCATAACACACCTGTCAGAATGCTATCATCAACAAATTAACAGACAAGTGCTGGAGAGGATGTGGAGAAAAAGGAACCCTTGTGCACTGTTGGTGGGAATGCTGACTGTTACAGCCTCTGTGGAGAACAGTATAGAGTTTTCCTAAAAAAGTTAAAAGTGGAACTTCCCCACTCCCCCCCAAAAAAAGTGGAACTCCCATTTGACCCAGTCACCCCACTTTTAGCACTATATACCAAGAAACAAGAAATACCAATCAGAAAGGATATATGCACTCCTATGTTCAATGCAGAACAATTTATAATAGCTAAGATTTGGAAACAGCCTAAGTGCCCATTAGCAGATAAGTGGATTTAAAAAATGGTGGTATGTCTACACATGGAAATGTTATGCTGTTTTTTTTAAAAAAGGGAACTTTTACCACTTTCAACAGCATGGATGGAACTGGAGAGCATTATGCTAAGAGAAATAAGCCAGTCAGAGAAAGATAAATATCACATGATCTCACTCATATGTGGTATATAAAGATGAACATAAAATGATGAACAAAAATAGATTCAGAGACAAGGTAACACTGAACAGACTGTCCAACCTCAGAGAGAAGGATTGGGTGAGGGTGTTTGAGATCAACTAAAGGACTTGTATGCATGAATATTAGCATAATCAATGAACACAGACACTGTGGTGGTGGAGGCTTGCCCTTGAGGAGTAGCCAAGGGTGTCAATTGAAGGGAAAGGAGACATATGTAATACTTTAAACAATACAAAACAGAAATCTATGAAATAGAAAAAAAATAAAATGAAAAATTATACTCAGTGAAAAATGAAAAAAAAAAAAAAAAAAAACAGAACCTTCAAGATCTCTGAGACAAAGTCAACAGGTCTAATGTTTATGTATTAAAGGCCCAAAGAAAGCAGAAAAAGATATTGGTGTGTAAAGTAATTTTTAAATAATAATTGCTGAAATCATCTCAAAATTTGATTAAAGACTTAAATTGACAAATTCAAGAACTCAGTATACTTCAAACTATTAAAACGGAAAGAAACTACTCTTCGACAGCTAATAAAACTGATGAATACCAAAGATAAAGAGTAATCTTGAAGCAGCTAGAGATAGATGATATGTAAAATATATGATAACAATGATTTGAAATACTTGGTTTTAACATCAGAAACCGTGAAAGGCAGAAGACAGAAGGATAATGTCTTCAAATTTCTGAAAGGAAAGAACTGTTAAACCAGAATTCTATATCCAATGAGATACTCTTCAGGAATAAAGTAAAAATGAAAACATTCTTGAATAAAGAAAAACTAATGATTCTAAAAGAAGTACTAAAGGAAGTTCTTTAGGATGAATCTAAATAACACCAGAAAGAATAATGGAACTTCAGAGATAAAGACAGATAAAAAGAAATCCTATATAATAAAGAGGTAATATGCAAATTGACTCTCATGTGCTAACAAGATGACTACCTACTACCAGGTCTGCAGGGGGCTTAATGAGGGACAACCAATAACTGAACATCAGGCTTCGTGGGGTGACCAGTTCAGCAGGGGGACAGTTGGGGGCAACCAGACCAACAGGGGGGCAGTTGGGAGTGACCAGGATGGCAAGGGTGGGAGTTAGAGGCAACTAGGTTAAATGGGGGTGAATTTGGTGGTGACCAGGACAGCAGGGGAAGTTGGGGAAACTAGGCTGGTGGGGGGCAGTGAGGGGCAACTAGGCTGGCAGAGCAGCACAGTTAGAATGACCAGGCTGGCAGAAGTGCATAGTTGGGGATGACCAGGCTGGCAGGGGGGACTAACAGGCAACCAGGCCAGTGAGGGAGGCAGTTAGGGGCATCCAGGCTAAAGAGGGGGGTGAAGTTAGGGGTGACCAAGCCAGCAAAGGGGCAGTTGGCATGATTAGGCTGGTGTAAAGGGGGCATGAGGGGCAACTAGGCTGGCAGGGTGGCACAGTTGGGGGCAACCAGGCTGGCAGTGGGGCAGTAAGGGATGACCAGACTGGCAGGGGGGCAGTTAAAAGTGACCAGGCCAGCAGGGAGGGGGCAGTTGGGTGAGATCAGGCCAGCTGGGGCAGAAGTTAAGGGGTGACCAGGCAGGCAGGCAGATGAGTGATTAGGAGCCAGTGGTCCAGGATTGTGATCACTGAGAACAGGAGTTATAGCAATGTCTAGATTTAAATATAATACATGTAAGAACTTTAAAGGATTTGTTGGTGATAATGATATGTTTGGATTAGTTGTGTGGTTTTATTTCTTTAAAACTTATTTACATGAAAAATAAGTTGAGTTTTGAAAGACACATAGAGACGTGCATCCAACACAACAACCAAAATAAAGAGTAAGTTGAAAAGAATGAACATAATCACTACTCTCAATATTTTCTCCAGGTCCCTCTTATTCCTTTCTTCTCTCCAATGAGAAGCTTATGTTACTACTAGAGGCCTTGGTGCATAGAATTAATGCACAGGGGGTGGGGGTCCCTAAGCCCAGCCTACACTCTCTCCAACCCAAGGCCCCTTGGGGGATGTTGGACTGCCAGTTTAGGCCCAATCCCTGTGGCCTGATTCCTAACTTTTCTCCCCTGCAGGATTGGAGCTAAACTGGTAGTTGGACATCCCTCTCGCAATCCCGGACCACTGGCTCTTAATTGCTCACCTGCCTGCCAGCCTGAACCCCCTAACTGCTCACCCTTGCCAGCCTAATCCTGCTAACTACTCTCGCCTGCCAGCCTGATCCCACTAACTGCTCTCCTCTGCCGGCCTTATCCCCCTTACTACTCTCCCTTGACAGCCTGATCTCCTTAACTGCTCTGCCTTTCTGGCCTGTTTTCCCCTAACTGCCTCTGCCTCCACCCAGCCACCATGGCTTTGTATGGAAGGATGCCTTGTCTAATTAGCAGATTACCCTTTTATTAGTATAGCTAAAGTACTTTACCATTTTTAGATTTTACAGCGGTACCTCGAGATACGAGTGCCCTAACATATGAGATTTTTTGAGATATGAGCCATCAAGCGAGCGATTTTTGCTTTGAAATAGAGCAACAGTTGAGATAGGAGTAATCGCGTGGATCGGTCGGCTGCACACGACCCACCAGTTTACAGTGACTCAAGCCTCTCATAGTTTCCCACGCCTCAAGGTATGGAACAAATTAAACTCATATCTCGAGGTACCACTGTATATCAATAGAATCAGGCAGGGTGGATTTTTTTTCTGATTTCTTTCAGCATAATTATTTTGAGATTCATTCATGTTGTTGTTATCAAATACATAGTGGTGTTTGTTAGTGTATTGGACTCATTTTTGGGAGGACCAAGTAAACAAAAAAATTATATGCATGAGCATATAAGTATATGCATACATACATAAGTTACAGTGATAAAGGTTCTGAGAGAGTAGAAACAAATGGTGGCGGAATAGACGGACATGTCTAGAGACTTGTTGCTGGGCAGATGGAGAGAGAGCAGCTGAGAGTTTCACTGGGAGTGTTTGTTGGCAAGTTAAGAGTCATTTATCCTCCAGGAGAAAATGGAGGAATGATGGATGGGGATCCCCTGACCAGGCAGCCCCACTGCCACGGGGATTTTGTCTCCTGGAGTCACCAGCATGAACGTGAAAACCAAGCCATCTTGCAGAGGGAAGTGGATGTCTATGGTGGTATGAAAGCTATAGCTGCAGCACCCACCGAACACCTGAAGGACCCAGAACACTGCTCTCCAATCTGCACAGACACTGGGACTCAGAGGAGCTCCAGACACCACATGGAAAGGTCAGATTTTGCCTGGGATAAGGTGAGGTCTCCTGACCTGCAGTACAGAGACTCACACACTGTGGGAACCGTGCTGTGGGAAAGCCTCTTCTGAAGAAATCCACGGAGGTGGGGCAGGGTGTGATCCCTAAATGTGGAAGGGGACTCTCAGAGCTGTTAACAGAAGGGAGCTCTAGAAAACAACTCATTTGGATCAGAGGCAGAAGGACAGCCTGAGAGTTATTACAGTATCCCGGCTGCTCGAATCCCCACAAACCGATATTGAGAACCACAGAGTAGCAGGATCTAAGCACAGACTAGAGAGGTCCTGTGCTTAGTCTCAGAGGTCAGTTCTGAAACACTGCCACCCAGTGATTGACTCTTGCATAATCACAAAACAATAAAGAGATTAAGACACATCTCAGCTCTGGAAAACAGGGAACTGCAATACCCTGCAGAATGGGAAACAGGAGAGCCAAGAAGAACAATAGTGGAAGTGAATGACCTCCACTACTGCCTATTCTATTTTTTTCTTTTTCTTTTTTTATTATTCATTTTTGCATATTTTAATTAAAAAACTATTTTTTTATTTTCCCATCAATTGATTTTACCTTTTTAATTATTACATTTTTGTTTTCAACTAGTATTATTACACTACTATTTTACCTTTTTGGAACAAAAAAGTGTCATTTTGTTTTCTCTTTATTTTACTATGGGATTAGAGTTCTACATTCTATTTTCTTCTTTCCTTTGGCATAATTATACTCTAACTCAATTCTACCTTTATGCCAACACACTCCTCCTAACTTTCACCATTTTGTTGTCTTTTTTATCTACCCCTTTTCCAATTTTAGATTCTCCCTATTCTTTCTCTAAACCTGGTTAAAATTTCACCCTACTTATATATCTAATTTCAAATCCCCCTCTCTTTTGTCTTCACTATCCAAAAAGTTGTTTTTCTCTATGTCCTTTTATTCCTGTTTGCCTGAATGGTGATTATATCGATTTTTTGTACATTTTTGTAAGATTGTTTTAGCTTATTCTACTTGTTTTATTTTGTTTTTTATTTGCTTTTTTTTGGTTTGTTTTTTTACCTCTCTTTTGCCTCTCCTCCCTTGATATTAGTTGTTATTTGTAGGTTTTATTAATCTCCAGGTACTTGTTACCAGCATTTGTGAGGATTAGTGGCTGTTCTATTGGAGTTTTCTCCTCACATCTATAATTTGTTCCGCTTTTCTCTCTTATTCTCTTTCTTTTCTGTCTGACTTTTTCTCTTTCTTTTCCCTTCTTCTTCTTCTTCTTCTTCTTCTTCTTCTTCTTCTTCTTCTTCTTCTTCTTCTTCTTCTTCTTCTCCTTCTCCTCCTCCTCCTCCTCCTCCTCCTCCTCCTCCTCCTCCTCCTTTTTATTTATTTATTTAATTAATGTATTTTTTTCTCCTGTCTTCCAATTTGATTTTGGCACTTCTTCCTTTTTTTACCCCTCATTTTTCCCTTCTTCTTTCTCTACTTACCTCTAATTTGTCTTTATTACTGGTCACCTTATTTGTGGTTATTAATATCATGAATAAATTTCTGTTCAGTGCCATGTGTGTTGTACTTGGTCATGTTGTAGTTTGTGCCTTTGAATCAACATAGGAGAGAGAACTACATAACCAGACACTCAGAAAAGAAATACCATGGAAGACGAGGAAACAGACTGCATATGACAGAAAAGCAGGTATTACCAGAAAAGGAAGTAAACGAAATAGAAACAGAAATAAGTCTGCCAGAGAAAGAGTTCAGAGTAATGATCATAAGGAGGCTGAAAAGAATGGAAGACAAAAACAACAATGTGTACAAGAGCCAAGAGGAAATAAAGAAGCAAGAAGAAATCCAGAATAATCAAGAAGAAATGAAAAATGACATCACTGCTATAAAGAACTAAATAGAAAGCATCAAAAGTAGACTAGAAGAAGCAGAGGACCGAATCAGTGAGCTAGAAGACAAGTTAGAAAAAAAATAGCCAAGTACAGCAGCTTCTAGAAAAAAATTAAAAAGCAAGAGGAGAGCCTAAGGGAACTTTGGGATAACACGAAACAGAACAATATCTGCAAATTGGGGTTCCAGAAAGAGCAGAAAATCAGCAAGGAATAGAAAACCTGTTTGAAGACAAAATGACAGAAAAGTTTCCTAATATAGAAAAGAAAAAAACAACAAAAATCCAAGAAGGTCACAGAGTCCCAAGCAAAATGAACTCCGAAAAAAACTACACCAAGGGAAATTATAATTAAATTGGCAAATGACAAAGTAAGAATCTTAAAAGTGGCCAGAGAGAAACAGAAAGTTACCTACAAATAAACCCCCATAAGACTAGCAACTGATTTCTCAACAGAAACTAATCAGCCCAGAGGGAATGGAATGAAATACACAAAGTCATGAAAAGGAAGGGTCTGAATTCAAGAATACTGTACCCTGCAAGACTCTCAATCAAAATTGAAGGTGAAATTTCACATACAAATAAGGTCTAAGGGAATATATTACCACCATACCAGCAATGCAAGAAATGTTAAAAGGTCTGTTGAAATAAAAAGAAATAGGAAGCAAAGAAGGAACTCGAGAGTAAAGACCAGCAATAGTGACAGATTAGTACCCATAAATAATAACTTTAAATGTAAAAGGATTAAATGCTCCAATCAAAAGACATAGGGTAACAGATTGGATAAGAAAACATGACCCATATATCTGCTGTCTACAAGAAACTCCCTTCAGAAAAAGAGATGTACACAGACTGAGGGTTAAGGGATGGAAGATGGTGTTTCAAGCACATGGAAATGAAAAAAAAAGCTGGGGTTGTAATACTTATATCTGACAAGTTAGATCTCAAAGTGAAGGACATAACAATTGATAAAGAAGGCAACTTCATAATACTAAAGGGAACAATCCAACAAGAAGAAATAACTCTGGTAAACATATATGCACCCAATATAGGAGCACCTAAATACATAAAAAATCTCTTGCAGGATATTAAGGGAGAGATTGACAGCAATAAAATCATAGTAGGGAACTTTAATACCCCAATAGACAAATCCTCTAACAAAAAAATCAGCAAAGAAACATCAATCCTAAATGACTCACTAGACCAGATGGAATTAATTGACATCTTCAGAATATTTCACCCCAAAGGCACAAAATATACATTCTTCTCCAGTGCACATGGTTAATTTTCAAACATATACCATGTGTTGGGTCATAGGAAAAGTGTCTTCAATTTCAAGCATTTTCTCATATCACAGTGGCATAAAACAGGAAATCAACTATAATAAAAACAATACAAAGAAATGAAACACTGGGAGACTAAACAGCATGCTATTAAATGACTGGGTAAACAGAGTGATCAAGGAAGAAATAAAAATATCATGGAAAAAAAATGAAAATGACAATATTTATGGGACACAGTGAAAGCAGTCTTGAGAGGGAAGTTCATAGCTCTACAAGCCTACTGAAAGAAATGAAACAATGGTAATACATTACCTAACCCTACAACTCAAAAAGCTAAAAAGAGAACAACAAGAAAAGTCCAGTGTAAGCAAAAAGAAGATAATAGTAAAGATCAGAGTGGAGATAAACAACGTAGAGAACAAAGAAACAATTCAAAAGATCAACAAAACCAAGAGCTGGTTCTTTGAAAGGATAAAGAAGATTGATGGACCTCTAGCCAGGCTCACCAAGAAGCAAAGAGAGAAGACCCAAATAAACAAAATCAGAATTGAAAGAGGAGAAATACAACAGACGCCTCCAAAATACAAAGTACTATTAAAAAATAATATGACCAACTCTATTCCAACAAATTGGACAAACTGCAAGAAATGGACATATTCCTAGAAAAATATAACCTTCCAAAACTCAATCAGGAAGAATCTAAATATCTCAATAGTTCAATAAGTATGGGAGAAATTGAAGCAGTTATTAAAAAGCTTCCAGCAAACAAAAGCCTGGGACCAGATGGCTACACAGGAGAGTTTTACCAAACATTCAAGGAAGAATTAAAACCTATCCTTCTCAGAGTATTCAAAAATATTCAAGAAGAAGGAACACTTCCAAACACCCTAATACCAAAACCAGATAAAGACAACAAAATGAAAGATAATTATAGGCCAATATCTCTCATAAACATAGATGCCAAAATCCTCAACAAAATTCTAGCAAATCGGATCCAGCAGTACATCAGAAATATCATACCCCATGACCAAATAGGATTCATCCCAGGAATGCAAGGATGGTACAATATCCGCAAATCAATAAACATGATACATCACATAAACAAATAGAGACACAAGTCACATAGTCATATCAAATTGATGCAGAAAAAGCATTTGACAAAATCTAGCACCATTCCTTGATAATATCTCTCAGCAAAGTGGGAATAGAAGGATCATACCTCAACATCATAAAAGCCATATATGATAAACCCACAGCTAACATCATACTCAATGGGCAAAAACTAAAACCATTTCCCCTAAGAACAGGAACAAGACAGGGATGCCCACTCTCACCTCTCCTGTTCAACATAGTAGTGGAAATATTAGCCATTGCAATTAGACAAGAAGAAGAAATAAAATTCATCCAAATTGGAAAAGAAGAAGTAAAGCTATCATACTTTGCAGATGACATGATACTTTAGATAAAAAAACCCGAAGTACTCCATCCCGAAATTAATTGACTTAATAAATGAATTTGGCAAGGTTGCAGGATACAAAATTAATGCCAAGAAATCTGTGGCATTTCTATACACTAATAGTGAAATTACAGAAAAAGAGACTAAAAAAGCAATTGCATTTACCATCGCACCAAAAAAATTAAGATACCTAGGAATAAATCTATCTAAGGAGGTAAAAGACCTATATGTAGATAACTACAGGACAGTTAAAAAAAATAGAGATGATGTAAACAGATGGAAGAGCTTCCTATACTCATGGATTGGGAGAATCAACATCATTAAAATGTCCATACCACACAAAGCAATCTATAGATTCAATGCACTACCCATTAAAATACCAACAACGTATTTCGCAGACCTAGAAAAATTCTTCAAAGATTCATCTGTAAGAAAAAAGACTGCGAATAGCCACAGTAATCCTGAGAAAGAAGAATAAAGTACGTGGTATCTCAATACCATATTTTAAGCTATATTACAAGAATCTCTTCTCAAAACAGCCTGGTATTGGCATAAGAACAGACATATAGACCAATGGAATAGAATAGAGAATCCAGATATCCCCCCAAACAGTATGCCCAATTATTATTTGACCAAATAAGTATGAACATACAATAGAGCCAAGATAGCCTCTTCAATAAATGGTGTTGGGAAAATTGGACAGATACATGCAAAAAAAATGAAAGTAGATCATCAACTTACATCAAATACAAAAATAAACTCAAAATGGATACAGGACTTAAACAATGGATGGGCAACCATAAAAATACTGCAGGAATCCACAGGCAGGACAATCTCAGATATATGCCGAAAGAACTTCTTCACTGATACTGCTACAAGGGCAATGGGAGCTAAAGAAAAAATAAACAAATTGGACTACATCAAAATAAAAATTTGTTGCATAACAAAAGAAACGATTAACAAAACAACAAGAAAGCCTGCTGTATGGGAGAACATATTTGCAAATGTTATCACTGATAAAATTTTAATATCCAACATCTACAGCCAACTTATACAACTTAATAAAAGGAAGATAAACTATCCAATAAGAAAATGGGCATTGGACCTAAATAGAATATTTTCAAAAGAGGACAGAAGGAAGGCCAAGAGACACATGAAAACATGTTCAAAGTCACTATCCAAGAGATGGAAATCAAAAGGACATTATGATACCATCTTACACCTGTCAGAATAGCAATCATCAACAAATCAACAAAGGACAAGTGTTGGCGTGGATGGGGAGAAAAAGAACCCTTGTGCACTGTTGGTGGGAATGCAGACTGGTGCAGCCACTGTGGAGAACATTAAGGAGTTTCCTCAAAAAACTAAAAATGGATCTCCCATTTGACCCAGCAATCTCACGCTTAGGAATTTTTCCTAAGAAATTAGAAACCCCAATCAGAAAGAATTCATGCACCCCTATGTTCATAGCAGCACAATTTACAATTGCTACAATTTGGAAATAGCCTAGGTGCCCGACAGCAGTTGAGGGGATCAGAAAACTATGGTATGTCTACACAATTGAAATCTACACTGCCATTAAAAAGAAGGAATTCTTACCATTTGCAGCTACCTGGATGGAAATGGAGAGTCTTATGTTAAGTGAAATAACCTAGTCAATGAAGGAGAAACACCACATGATCTCACTTATTTGTGGATAATAAAGAACATTATAAACTGATGAACAAAAGGATAGGCACAGAAGTAGTAAAGCATGAAACAGACTGTGAAATTATAGCAGGAAACTTAAGGAGAGGTGGGGTAGATAAGAGATCAAACAAAGACTTGTATGCATGCATATAAGCATAACCAATGAACACATGACACTGGGGAGTTGGGGTATTCCTGGGATGGGGGTGGCAATGGGGAGATGTGTATACATGTAACACAATAAAATAAAAGGTTCTGAGAGTAATATTTGGTATATCTGCACAATTCTTGTTATATTGTTGTGGATAAACAGTAATACAGATGTAGGAAATATGTTACTACTTTCTGAGAACAGTATATTTTCATGGAAAATGTTAAAGGTCAGAGGTCAAATAACCATGATATTATCAGTGCCTGAACATCCTTATTTTACCTCTATTCTTTAATTTCATTATTCAGCACTTCATATGATTGTTCCATGTATTTTTTCCCACCCTATTGCCTCCATTCTTCCATAACATTCCCTGTATTAAATGGAATCACATATATATAGCACTGAGCATAGAGTTTGACACATAGCAGATAATAAAAAAGTGTTAGTTCCTTTACTTTTCTACCTTTTTCTTGAGGAAAACTCAGCCTATAAAATAAAGGGGGAGGAGGGTAGTTTCTTTGAGCTTAATTGTAATATCATAGTGCCATCTGGTGACTATGTAGAACTATTAAAGTACCTGTAATTGATACTGAATTTCTGACAAAGCTCTACACCTGTATTGAAGATGTCATCTTTAGGCTAGTACTGAAGGGACAGGGAGTGATGGCTGTGCTTGAAGACTGTTCTACTTAGTTCGGAGACCTCTCCCCTGTCTGGACCTCTTTCCTGTCAGGAATCAGGGCTCAGGAAAAATTAGAAAAGCTTCCGCCATAGCCTACTCTAAGATGGGTAAATGGCAGATTTAGTATGAAAGCAAATGATTGAAGAATTAACATTTATTCAGCTCTAAGGGAGATAATGAAAGGGAGGAGTTGGTATATTTTCCTTTTGAGAGGTCTGCCCTTGAATAATGGGCACAGTGCCTTTGACCTTGAATCCAATCCCAGAGGAGTTTCAAAATCATGTAACTCCAAATACTACCCAAATATTCCTAAAAATGGAATAGAAGAACGGCCTTTTCCATTTTTCCAACTCCCCCTACTCCAACCTGGATGGAGTACAGTACCATCAGAATACATCCAATGCCTCTACATCCATCAGACTTTTTCCTTGGCTCAAGTTTCAAGAAGTAACCCCACTCCACCCCACCCCACCCCACCCCACCTCTAGTGGCTCCAAAACAAGTATCAACAGATCGCCACTCTTGCCATTTCTCCTTTGCCATCAAATCAAGTCAAAACTGGTCACTGTATTGAATTTGAAATTTATTGTAGTTTGGATTATGTAAGGCAGTGTAGTGAAGGCACTGCAGAAGTAACACAGGGTAAAAAATATGATAGAAAATGAACAAGCTAAAAAACCTACAAAATATATTTTAAATGAATGCATGCTGGACTAGACTAGGTACTACAACTATGTTTTTTTTTTTTAGTTTTTTTTTTTTTAAAAACATTGCAGAAGCATTGAAATATTGTTGGAGCTGGGGGTTAGGAAAGCTTCATGGAGGAGGTGGCATTTATGCTGGGCCTTAAAGGAGGGGTAAAATGTTATTAGTTGAGATGGAGGGAAGAACATTTTGGAATAACTGACTCTAGAGAAAATTCCATAAACGTATTGAAAAAAATAAGAGGGCAAACACCCTCAGGGAGTGAAGCTTCCCAAATGATAAAAATGCTTGAGCGACCTGGGATATAACCAAAGCCTCAAGGCTTCAGATGGGGTCTTCAGTACCAATGATATTAGGAGGCACAGGGCAATGAGCTTGTTTGTAAACCTAGCAGCAGAAGGATGTTTCACATTGCAGTCAGGGGCCCAAAACTGGCTATACTATGCCTGGATGGATTTTCTTATCTTTTCGAGGTGTGTGGTACTTAAGCATTCTTCCTCTTGCCCACTGACAGCCTGAATGGTAGCTTGTGTGCGCCCAAATGCGCGTGTGTGAGTGTAGGTGTGTGTGTGGATGGGTGGGGGACAGAGGCTTTGTCTCCCACTGCAGCTTCTTCCGTTTTCCCTCTTGTGGCACACAGCTGGCTTCCACTGAGCTCAGGCCCTTCCCACTATCTAGGCCTCACTGAACTCGAGCTCTTGATTAAGCACCAAGGAAGCTTCCTCAACATGAAAGTAAAACTTACTATGGGAGGTGACTTAGGTTAGGGCAGGACTACACTTTCTGGAGGTGATGATGATGGTATAGTGATACTGGTGGTGATGATGGTGGTGGTAAGGGCTGGGGACTTATAAGCAGGCTCTGGCTGTGGAATACAATGCTGCAGAGTTGTTTGTAGTGTTCAGTAAGGAGCAGGGATGTCAGGCTAGACCAGCTTGGCCTTGATTACCCCCTCCTTCCTCAACATACTCAACAGAGGAGATATATTGGGCAACTAAAAGCAGCAAAGACATTTGTAGGATTGTTGTCCTGCTTGAAACTCACCCCCAGAAGATCCAGAGATATTTCTTGGCAAACATCCATATGATCTCTGAATAAGACTGTCACCTCCCCCTGTCCAGCTGCTGGAGGTATATAGGTTATGTAGCTACTGGTGCTACTTGGATTGGGGGATATGGGGAGCTTATCAGAAGAAAGGAAAATTTAATTATTATTAATTTCTTTTTCTAAAAGGTTATGAATCTGAGATATGATCTGGCATCTGACAGAAAATAAAAGGGTTGAAGGCTGTCAGGATTTTCTGGAGCTGAAGATTTAGAGCTCAGTAAGATCATCGCTGGAAATAACCTTAAGGCTGAGGTGGCCTTGCTTGACTTTGGCAGTTGGACCACCCTTCTTACGAAGGTACAGAGACTTCAGATCACGGCAGTCACTGGGGTCAGCATCCAGAGTAACCTGCCCCAAGAATTGATCACAGAATTTTCGGCTGTTCCAGACCTGGAGAGACAAGTTGAAAGAGTGAAAGTGAGCAACCCTCTGTGAGATTGGACTTTTCCTAGTGGCAGTTAAAACCTAATTCTAAGCTTAGAAAAATGTGTTTCAAAACTGAAAAAATGGTCTCTCCTGATACCTCATTGGCTGATGAAAAACCATTAAGTCAGAAGAACAACCAAACTGTAGTGGTCCATCCTGACACAGTAGGACCAGAGTCATCTGAACAGGTGTATGCTTTCCCTTATGGGGTTTTACAGTTACCTGAGAGCATGAGGGATTCTTCCCATAATGAAATAAATGGAAAAGAAGCTAGTAAAGACAGAGATTAATAAGGAAGTTAATGTCTATTACTGGTGGGAGGTGTCTTTGAGTATAAAACAAATAAACAAAACAAAAAAAAAACACCAGGTTAGCCCTTGTTTGTATTCTAGACATATGGGAGACCCTGGGGGGTCCCTGTTCACCTGTACTATAATAGGAATGTCAGTGGTCCTTCTGTAGAAAATGGCCTGTGTGTCAAAAATGGCGTGAACAGTATTCTTCTGGACAGGAGAACGGACTTCATCCTTTCCACATTTGATGACCAAATATGGGTTCACAGCTGGAACAAAGTGACATTTGTTATTAAGACAATGATTGAATTTATCTTTCCATATAGCAAGAAACTATCTCACTAAGTCCATTTTGGGACATTGGGCATAACACCAGGGTACCAGAATGACCCGACACTTTTGTTCCTGGTTCTTTTTTTCATACACTTTATAAAGGAATATAAAATAACTATTACCTAGACCTTTCCCAGAGTGTACATTCCACTTTGTCATAGTTGAGAGCCATCCTGACTTGTCTAGACTGCAAATATGCTTGGAGAGAATCATTTGAACCATCTTTTCTAACCACACATGCAACAATTGAAACTAAATTTTGTTTTCCCAGACACCTTTGCAGATCTTACTTTCATTGGCATACTTCTTCTCCAGGCCCTCAGCACTGTGAACAGTGATCTGCGTAACTACCTTTGGGTAGCCACGAGCCAGATTCCAGCAAGACATCTTGGGCATGTCCAAAGTCAGTTCCCTGAAACATCAAAGAGACAATATGTTATTGATGTTGAATGTCCTTTTTTGATGAGGAGATAGTCTTGCCCAAGTAGACACTATTGCTAAAAAGAATGAACTACTGAGTGACCTAACTCATTTTTCCTCCGATATAGCTTATATTTTATGACTGTTTTCCTTTCCCATTATTTTAAGGACCAGCAGATAAAGATCAAAGAAGTTAGAGTTGGGGTGAAAAGGTAGCTTTGGTAATCCAGCACTCAGAATATAATAGGGGAATAGTGAGGAGGGCCAGCTGTCTAAGAGAAGAGAGTTGGCCAGAGAACGGAAGAAAAAATATAAGTGGAAAAGATTAGGATATAGGCCTGTTCCCCTTAAATAGCTGGTCAGAGATTTCAAGCTCAGATCACCCACTGGGGAATTTCTTATAATCCCATTTTGAAATATATTTCTACCACCATCATTTTAGTCAAATCTAATTTGAACAAGTTGTTCTTTTGGATGAAAAACAGAGAATAGGAGTTTGTAGGGCTGGCCAAGGAAACAACCTGAGCTGGACAGGCACTTCAGAGAAGATTCTCAGGAGAAACTCGCTGGTACGGCCATGTTGAAACATGGTTGGGACAAGCACATAGTTGCCTTTCTTCAGGTACTTGCTCAGAAACACAGTGCGGGTGTCAATATAGGTGGAAGTCCCAGCACGCTCCTGGATATAGAGGTGGTGAAGGCGGAATTTGCGGTTCATCTCCACCTGGAAATAAAATTGAATGAAATGCTCCATTCCACCCAAGTCATAGTTTTGTGTTGGAAGACCCTCTACTTCCTTTATTCCTGGACATTTCTTAATTCCTCTAACCCCAATCCATCCTAATTTTTACTCAATTAGTCATCATTCTCTCTTCTCCAAATGCAGATTCTTACCTCGAAGAGCTCAAAGCCAATGATGTAATTGTCAGGTCTTCCCATGCGGCGGTATGTACGCATATCCTTCTGTTGCAGTGACATGATGACTTTGTGCCCATCCTCAGGCACAGTGAAGATGTACTAAGGAAAAGAGGCCACCAAGAAGCTTAGTTAACATTTCAATTTTAGATAAGCCAGCTCAAATTTTAGGGAAGAAAACTCCAATTTGGAAAGCAGAGACAAATTATTCTCTGGGTGACCACTGACCATACAAAGAAGCCTTGGATAATTCATTGACTTAATAAGTGTAGATCATAATACTTGATTTTCCCTATGGCATTCAGCATCTATTGAGAGAGATAACTTCATGCCTATCCGTTTGATAGCAACGGTATTATGCTTTATTTGAATAAGTTCTTGGTAGGATATTGGGTGTTATTTTGTTTTTATTATTGTCTTCTTGTTAGTAAAAGCTATATACAGAAAAATTCCAGAACATATAAAAACAAAAATTATTCTGGTTTAACTTAAACTGACAATGCAGCATCCCCTTAGGCCAGTGGTCAGCAAACTGTGGTGCTCTGTTGACTAATGAGTTCGCTGACCACTGCCTTAGGCTAACCTCCTGTTGTCAGGCAGATGTGTGGCTCCTGAAAGGGCTGGATCAACTTCCTTGAGAATTAATGTTTTGATACCACTTTTTTAGGAAGCTGCAGGCCTGTGCCAAAGACTTTTCAAACATATTATAGGGAATCATGGTGCCACTGGGAAGTAAAACTAAAAGGCATCAGATTTCTCTCTCTCTCTCTCTCTCTCTCTCTCTCTCTCTCTTTCTCCCTTCCCCTCTCCCTTCTTCCTTCTCTCCCCTACCCTTTTAGCAAACAAACAAACAAAAAACAAAAACAGGTAACGCAGGCAGCACCATAGGCTTTCAAGGCCACAAAAGGTCAATCTTGTGCAGACACTTAAAAGTAAGACAAAGGGATCATTTCTTCAGCTTGGTTTATGTGCTTGATACTTAAAACATTTCCAAATTGTAAACAGGTGTAGGTAGGGTGTAATAGGAGCTTTCTTCTCTTTAGGGACAACAAAAATGGAAGGGATGGAATAAAGTATGAGTTAAGTAAATTAGGCCACCAGTCTTAGTGCCTATCAATGAGGTCAATGCAAAGAAAACACACACCCGTGAAAGGCTGCAATACATTCAGAATTCTTGTCTCTTGTGGCTTAGTTCATCAGCACATTTGGAAATAAAACATCCAGGTTATTATAGATCCAAGCTTTGGATGTTTGGATGTTTTGCTTTGGAGTATGCCTAAGCTTGAGCCCTAATGTATCACCTAGAATAGCATTGTAATGAGGGATGGATGACAGGACAGCCATTTAAATCCTGGGGGAAATAATCTAGTTCTAGATTAGAAAAGTGAGACATAATTATGAAGTTCAAAAGAATAACCTTTATAAAAAAGAGAACATGTAAATGTGCACAAAGAGAACAATTGGGCAGAAAAGAAATGTAAATTAATTGAGAAAGAGTCTTGGAGAAGATCCTTTCTCTCCAGTATGGGAAAATCAGAAGGAAGTGGGGGTGTCAAGAACCATATTAAGCAATATGGCCAGGAGAAAGGTAGCTAGAAGAGAGGGCTCAGACTTGATAATGCTTCTAATGCACATCTCTCCAGAGACATAGTTTGCCATTTTTACTAGCATCTGAGCCAATCCCTAGGCATCTTGGTTGATGAATATTACACAATACCTGCAAATGGAATAATTTATGTCAAAGGAATACTCCAAGGTGGGCCTGGGTTCCTATTGCTTTAATAACTTGGAGGAAAAGAAAAACAATTGATTCAAACCTGAGGATTCTGTAGAAAGGTATCACGGTTGTTATAACAGCCTCCTGAACGGTTCATCAAGGGATCATCATCCACAGTCCAGCATCCCACCACTGATTCAAGCTCCTTGTGGCCAAAAATGGGGTTGTTCACATTGCGGCAGACATGCAGTTCATGAAAGTTGCGGCAAAAGTCCTCTAGGCTCATCCTAAATAGAAAGAGTACAGGAAAAAAAATAATATGTTACTTAATACCTACCCCTTTAGTTCCATGTAGAAGCCACAATTCCTTTAGCACAGAAAAACTCTCCTCACCAAAACTCTCCATCATCAGACATAACAAGCTCCAGGTTCTTGCGATCTGCTGCAGTCAGTTGCTGCCACTCTTCAGAACTAAAAGCAAATAGTCAAAAAAGGACATGCCATTATGTTTGCCATTGAATAGCAACAGTAAACAGTATGTCAAATAAACAGAATGCATGAATATTGAGTCTGCTTTATCTCATCTCTGGCTAGGTCAAAGACCCCATACTTAAGAAGAGCTGACAGGTGTCACTCAGCATTGACAGCCCACTAGCAATATGAAGGAATGGGTTTGGGAGAATTATAGGACTTTCAAAGTATAGCAGTCAAAGTGGAATGGCACTCACATTTCACTCCAGGGGCCACTCCATTCCTGTCTTCCCAAGGGGTTCCTCAAGCGAATCATATACAGTTTCTCAGTACTGAAGACTTCCACAAGCCTCTCTCCAAGATGGATCTTCCGTATATCAGTCATGGTGTATGTATGGCCCTTCAGTAAACCCCAATCAGTTTCAACTTCTTGTTCTTCCTGATTGGGAGACTGACAGCAAAAAAAAGATACATAAGAGCATAATTGGGAGACCAAAGGCCTGGTTCCTCCTCTTCCTTGATTGGTTTACTGCAGTATCATTGAAGCTAGTTCTCCCTATGCTGATAGAAATTTGATCCAGATATCTAACTTGACATTAAGTGAAGGAAATAAATAAAGAACTTAATATAACAATCACTTAAACAATTCAAACTCAAACTACCCACAGTATTGCACTGATATGAACAGTATTAAAATTTGGTGCAGTTGGCTTACTCCTTGAGCAAAATAACTACAACCTCAACATCCAGGAACAGAGACAGAAGGCATAATTTAGCAGAGGCTATTTACATCAGTTTGAATGCCACATAGCCCCCTCAGGAGTACAACAGGATAAAAAGTTAAAGCCAGGGATCAATATGTATTATTAGCTTTCTAAGTCCCATAATGGCTTTTCATGAATCTCCATAGTAAGGTTGATATTCCCTACTAAATTTTGTAGTCTCCTATGTCAGAAATGTTCAAAGAGTAGTTGTTTTTGGTGAATACAAACCTCAATGGAGCAACAGATCAGACCTCCTTTGGTAAATGTTTTGTACAGTTCTTTGAACAGCTTGTACTTTTCCTCAACAAGCTCAGTGTATCTTCCCTTCTGCATGTCAACAGTTTCAGCCAATGTGCCAGTGAAGTCCACTATGATATCAGTGGTGGTCAAAGCATCAAGGGCCTCATAACAGCCAAGAAGCCTGAGAACAAATATGCAAGGTTATCTTTGTAAAGTTATTTTTCCAGGTTAAGGACATCTTGTCCCAAGAATTAGAATAGTCCCAACTTACCTTTACCACCTGGCTTTCCTTTAGGTATGACATAAGAGTTATTTTGAGATTATAGTCAGAGATTTCTAGGCTTATGCTGTATTTGCCAAAGACAGTTCATAAAGAAACTTCTTTCTACAGGTAAATACTAGACAATGAGAAAACCAAAAGCTAATGCCGTATTATTTGCTGATAAGCAGCCGGAATGGACACCTAGGAGCAGGCAGGGGGGTAATAAACCAGAACATCTGATTGCTCTCCAAACTAGGATTTTTTTAGAACCAATACAAGACCCAAAGCAATGTCTTGGATCTGACTCATATCTTACCCAAAATAAATTAAGGAGCTTGGTCTGGGAGAGAATAAACTCCCAAGGGAATATGTGATCTTACTTTACTCATGTGTTCATCAACACCTACTACTTACTTTGCATAAGCTTTTTCCAAAAGAGCATTCCAAAACTCATTCATGGAGGTGGAAAAGGAGAAAACCAGATCTCCATTGATGGTGGGCAGCAAGTCATCAATCACCACCTCTGTCCATTCTCCAAAATGCCAAAAACGGAAGTGAAATATCCCAGCATATTTATCTAGTTTTCGAAGGTCCCATTCCTGTTCCTTATGGTTGGGAATTGTCTGGAAATATAAGAACATTCAATCAACTCTTATTCACCAGACTATATCCAAATATTGAAATTAAAGATGACTTCCAACAAATTCATGTGGCAATAGGAAGCACATTAAATACATCTGGTTTGTATCTAGATTGGGCAGTCAAGGTAGGGCATTTTTTTTTTTTACAACTGTTGCTTTCTCCATTGAGTTTTGCTGGAGATAATATTAACATGTCTGTCCTGAATATACAGAAGGTGACTGGGGGCAGCCAGTTAGGGGTTAAATTATTTCCCACAAATAATCTATAAATTCTATCATAAAAAATGTCTATATAGATATATCCATAGTTGCATGTTTAATCAAATAAATAAGGCATTTTACAATTAAATTCAATCAAAACACAAGATTTCCTGTGGTTTCATTTTTTAAAAGTCCATCATAGAATATAGATTCCAATCACAACTTGAGTAAAATCACATTTAGAAAATTCTCAATTTCAATACAAATACGCATTAGTCTATTAAAATTATTTTTCTAAAGAAAATGCTCTAATTAGTCCCAAATTTGACGCTTTATTGCCTTTAATTCTAACTAAATGTCAAAGAAATGTTTTACTCTTCATATTTTAAAATATTTTTATTGACTTCAGAGAGAAAGGGAGAGGGAGAGAGAAATAGAAACATCAATGATGAGAGAGAATCATCCATCAGCTGTCTCCTCCATGCTCCCTACTGGAGATCTAGTCCACAACCCCCGCATGTGCCCTTGACTGAAATCGAACCTGGTACCTTTCAGTCTGTAGGCCGACATTCTAACCACATGGCCAAACAAGCTAGGGCAGAAATGTTTTAGTCTTACTAACTTATGAGAACTTCTTCAAAGATCAATTTCAATTTTTATAACATTTCAGTTATTCCTGGCCCCTACTAGCTTTGTAGCCCTGTCAGTACAGACAATACAAGTATAAAGAGATATGGGTCAAAACACTGAAAGTGACAAAAGATCAACAAATATGTGTGTGTACATCTACACAATGGAATTCTATGCTGCCATAAAAAAGAAGGAACTCTTTACCATTTGCAACAACCTAGATGGAACTGGGGAGCCTTATGCTAAGTGAAATAAGCCAGTCAATGAAGGAGAAACACCACATGATCTTACTCATTTGTGGATAATAAAGAACATTATAAACTGATGAACAAAAAGATAGATACAGAGGCAGTAAAGCATCAAACAGACTGTCAAATTATAGCAGGAAGGTTAAGGAAAAGATGGGGTAGATACGAGATCAACCAAAGGACTTGTATGCATGCATATAAGCATAACCAATGAACACAAAATACTGGGGAGTTAGGGTATGCCTGGGAGGGGGGCGGCAATGGGAAGATATGTATACATGTAACACATTAATAAAAAATACATGTGAAAAATCATATAGACTAAGATCTTAATGGTGGAATTTTGGGGTGTATATATATGGATGTTTACTGTGAAATTATTTTAGTTCCTTGTATTTGTGGAAAATCTCATAATAAAATAGAAGGAAATTACTTGGTTATTACTCTGATTTTAAGAATTATACAATCTATAAAGTTACAAGTTGACTTTTACTGAAATTATTAAAGAAGACAAGAAGGTGGAAACTGAGTAAGGTCCCATAGGAGGACCAATACCTTGGTCCAGTGAGACTCCTGGACAGCCAAACAGGAGAATGCAGAGAGCATTGGCTTGTGTCCCAGTCTTCCTTGGATCAGCTGGTGGTTGCTGATGTTACCCACAATCAAACGGGGGTCATCACAGATGTCCTGTGGATATAACAATTGGTTCTTAGAATCTGGAAAGTGTTTCCAAAGAGCCAAAATGAGCTGATCTAAGGAGGATAGAAGAGATGGGGTTGAAAGGTGACTAGAACTTACACAGGTGAAACATAGGGAAGTTTAGGAGCTGTGAGCAAAAACACAAAGCAGTAAAAACAACAAAAACAAAAACCCTACAAAGCAGTAGATCATCTAGACACAGAAAAAGGGTAAGGAGGGGAAGTGGCAAGAGAAATGGAAGGAGAGAGGATGGGATGTACTGGTTTTGGCCCTCAAACGTACCTATCACTGGGGTTTGGAAGAATTTTCAGCATAGCAGTGAGCTTTTAAAGAGAATTAGGGTTTAGCTCATTATATTCTGATCTTAATTTGTCAGGAGGATATCTTTTTTAAGCAGTTATGCTTAGAAAGTTGATTAAATTTAAGGGACAAGTCTTGGTGGAGGTGAATATAAATGTTTCTTCCTCTCTAGAAAAATTATTTAGGAAAAATTATTTAAATAAATAATTATTTATTATTTAAAGGTCTTTTACATGAAGACCTTTCCTAACATAAAGCAAAGGCAACAGCCATCTCCATGGGAACTAGATTTTTCCACATTTTTATATAAATATATATGGCAGAATCACTAATAGCAGGTGGTAATAGACCAGTCACAGGATCATTTTAACATATACTCTATTCCCACAATGGATGTTCTGGGGGAACCTGGATAGAGTGGGGGCAGCACTTGGAGGGATGGGTGTGTGTGTTTTCCCCAACATATCATTAGCAGTGCCATTCCCACTGTGAGTAGGAAAATTAGATCCAAATAACACAATTACAACAAAATATAATGAAGACAGAGTTGAGGCATTTTCAAAGTATAATCACTGTCTAGAAGAAGGACCCCAAAATTCCCCTAGTGGAGTAGATTGAATTGGAATAGGAATGCTCTAGTTGAAGCCTTAGGAACCATTAGAAGTTAGGCAATTGGATAAGGGAAGGATATGAAAACATCATAGGTAGAAAGACAAGCATGGAGAAATGAATATCTGCATATATGATATCATATAACTGAAGATATGATTGTGTAACTCAGAAGATCAGCACTTGCATAATTAAAAAGCAGAAAATACCAAGTCTTGAGAAGTCTTGAGAAGATGAAGAAAGCTTCCTAGAGGAGACCATTTGCCAGTACCTTGACATTATGCTTACCCAGCAAAAAGAAATCCAAGTCTCAAATAGAAAGAAATCTAGACATATATTCATTTAAAATTATTAAAGAGAAATAGCTATATTTTTCTGATTCTCAAACCTCTTTTTTTAATGAACATAATTCTCCTTGATGAAGAGTCTGGTTATACAGAATGAAACATTCCATCTATTCTTTAAAAGCCAAAATAACTCTGGAAAGGAATAAGCATTCTGGACAGGGACAAGTCCAAACTGAAGATTAATTGGATGTTCCTCTGCCAAAAGGAGGTTAAGTGGGATTTTCTGTGTGTGGTTTCTAATGCATGTCCAGTGTCTCATCATTACTTTTGTGTCTTAGGAAAGACTTTTACCATACTATTTTTTTGTGGGTTGGGAGATGCCTGTTTTTTCACTTAATAAACATAAAGTGGGTGTGTTGGATGAACTATATCCTGATATTTTTTTCTTTTATTGTTTCTTTGCCTTTCTAAGATAAAACTAAACAGTTTTTCCTTTATGGATCAGGTGTTACCATTTTATTTTGCACAAGATGTAAAGTTATACAATGATTTACCAGACTTAAATGATGCATACAATAGTTTCTTAGCATGGAAAAACAGTACAGTAAATATTGATATGTGAAAAGTATCTTTTAGATCACTAACACATTTTATTTTCTAGTTTTATGTGGAATTATTAGTAATTAGGTTTACATTACAATGCCTTCAATTTATACAAGGTTTTCATTTCAAACTAGAGATCTAGGTTCAGCCAATATTTTGGCATGCCAACTTCTATTCAGTACATAAAAGGTCACATAAATGAGTAAAACTACATGTAAAAAAGTTAAATTGAAGGATGGCTATTTAACAGTGGGTTTTAAAATATGATAAGTTAGCAGTCTATAGATTTTCAAAGATGGAAGTAATTTTAGAGACTATTTGGTCAACCTGTTTATTATACAAATGAAGAATCAGTCTCAGAGAAAGGCAGTAATGTGCCCCTTCAATCATCCAGCTAGTTACTAGATCTAGAATTGAAGTTTTAAGTTCTTAAAACCATATACAGTTAGAGAAGAAACCCAAGACCTTAATTGGTACATCCTTTTGCCATTAGATTTATCAATGGGCACCACATAAAGGGTAATATTGTGTAGCTTTTCAGGGACAGAACTGCGACTACCTCTTTCAGTCACCAACCCCTTTTTTATGCTTCTTTTATTATCACAGACAAAAGCTCTCAATTGTTCTGAAAGACTTTCTTAAATCATATCTTAGCTTTTGGGTCCAGGCTAAACCTCATTAATACGATTTAATGCACTAAATATGAATCAATCCATTCTGTATGTCAGCATTACAATGTAAAACATGGGAGCAAATCATTACTAAGCCATATTTTCTACCTCTTTAAGAAAGTAAAAAAAAACAAACTAGAAAACAACTAAGGAGGTAGAAAGGGTAGGGAGTAATGAGCCAATGCAAAATCTAAAAGTAGTAGGGAGTGGAGTTGTGGGAGAGGTCACAGCTCACATAGTCACATATTTGGGTGGCTTGAAAGGGAGGAAAGATTGCTGAGCCCCTAATGGCTCCCAGCTGTGTTGGCATAGTTAACATGATCCTTGAACTTGGCTTTTTGTCAAGGCAAAATAATTTATTATGGTGAAAATACACACAAATAGGAAGTCAAGAACTAAAAGTAAAGCCAGGAATGGTTCCTTCATATACCCATGCCTGAGCCAAAGCCTTCCAAAAAAAGCAGCTTCTCTGGAAATATGTTCTTTTAGCTGAACATTGAGACCCTCTTATGTGTCCTTACATAATCTCCCTTGCCAATACCTCTGGGAGGGGTAGAGAACGTGCAATTACAATTCTTGGAGCCCAGCACTCTGTGTGGCTCTCTTTGTACCTACCACATCCACATCTCCAGAATTTGTTTTGACAAAGGTACAATTTGAAGACAATAAACAGTGATTAAAATAAATGCCTGCCTAGAAAACCAGCAATCAGAAGAGTGGAGACACTTTATTTTTTAATTAATTAATTTATTTATTTATTATAATTTTTCCCCTTTTGCCCTCCCTACCTCCCAGTACTTGTCCTCATCTGTCCCCCGCCCTCCCCACCCCCCTTCCCCCATTGCCCTGTATCCACTGGCTATGCCTACACACACATGCGTACAAGTCCTTCGGTTGATCTCCTACAGGCCCCTCCTCCCCAACTTCCCCTGCCCTCCCACTGTAGCAAGACAGTCTGTTCATTGCTTCTTTGCCTCTGCATCTGCTTCCCCCCCTCCACCTCCTGTTTCTTGTCTTTAAAAACATCTTGCCCCTGAAGGCTAGAAATAAACCCACTAGAGCAAAAGAAAAATGATTGAATCCCAATTTCAATGTGGATGGTGGCATGGTAACTATAAGTGAGGCCAGCCCTGAAATAGGTACATTATGATTAAGTCCAGGGCTCTAAGTAGTCCCAGAAAGTTCAGGGCTGGCTGCCATTCAGGATCTGTGGGCTATGTGAGCTAGTCCAAGGTGCCATTATATTAGCCTTAGAATACTGAACCATCCACAGACAGGACATTGATAGATAAACTTAGGTGCAGGAACCATTGTTGAACCATTCTCTCAGGAAGTCCATTTTAGCTGCTGAAGAGTTTTGCTTTTGCAAGAAGATATTGCCATCAGTGAAACATTCTCTTCCTTTCTAACCCCTCCAAGGAAAATTGAATATGGAACCTCAGAATAAGTTCTTAAGTTCAACTTCCACTTCCAATCTAGACAACTAAGTCACAATATAATATTTTTTTAATTGGAATCATCAAACTTCTGTTAGGAGACAAGATAAAAACCCCAAACTGTTTTATTGGAAAGAGTTTATATATTTGTGTAATGGAATACCGTTTAGCACTAAAAAGAAACAAACTGATACATGCAACGTTATACAGTAGATGACCTTTGAAAACATTATGCTAAGCAAAAGAAGTCAGTTTTATGATTCAATTTTAAGTGAAATATTCAGAATAAGCAAATTTAGATAGGAACTAAAAGTAGATTAGTGGTTACTTGTATTAGGGGTAGGAGCTATTTACTCATTGCAAATGGGCACAAGGGATGATACAGTTGTTCTAAAATTGGATTGTGAGGATGTTTGCACAATTCTGTAAATTTACTAAAAAATCAATGCATGTATGCTTAAAACAGGTGAATTTTATGGTGTGTAAATTGCATTTTGATAAAGCTATTAAAGTTTTTCTTTTAAGCAGAATTTAAAATAAGTAGGATAGATACAAAGTATAGGCCTATTCAATTATCTTCAAATGTGTCAACAGTGGAAAATACTTAGAACTACTCAGGTGGAGGGTGGCATGACCTATGAGAAGAAAAAGAAATTTATGAACAATTGAGGCTAAAGGTACTGTGAAGAGAAGTTACATTCAGCTGGGTGTTGGCAATTTCCATTACCACAAAAGGAGAAGTCTTTCCTCTTTTACCATTCCTTCACATGTAATCTATCATTGAGGCCTGTGTCCTCTGTTTCTAATGTCTCCCCTCATCAACCTTTCTCTTCTATTCCTATCTTTTTTATTTTAATCCAGAACCTCACCACCATCCTCCTATCCAATGTATTGAAATGGCCTCTGTGGAAAGTATTACCTAGTGGGAGATGTGGTCAAAAGCAATGATAGTGAAAACTGAATTCAAATTTTGCCCAGAAGAGTTTACAAAAGATCTTGTGCAGGTACACTTGCTTCTCCTATGCAAATTCCCATGAGCCTTGCTCCATTTCAGTTTGAGATTAGATGCATCTTTCTATTAGACAATATTGTAGCTGAGTATAAGTAATCCAGGAAAAAAGCTAGAGATGGGTAAGAGGGGAGGGTGGCTGGAGGAAGCTGTAGAAGAGATTTTCTGTGGAAATGTTGCGGACAGATTTCATCATAAAAATCTTACCTTCAGTCTTATAATCACACTGTAACTCAATAAAAGTCAGCTTTTAGAATTCACTAAGATTTTATAAGGTTGAGAACCCAAGGAGTACCTATCTCAGGCAATATACCTGTGTACCCAGTAAGCTAGAGCCACCGAACCATTGGAGAAATTAAGGCAAAGTATTTTCCTCTGAAGGGTCTGAACATTAATCAGTTACAAAAACACTGTCTATCTAAAGTGGCTCCTTAGTACATAGCAAGGAAGCTGCAAGTTGGAATAAGGGGAACTCAATCCTACCTTAAGATGGCAGAGATTGATTTGTGTTATTTATTTCAATTACCAGTGGTGATTATAGGCATGGGGGCCTATGAAGGCAGAGGAATTTCAAGATGGGAGAAGAAAGAGAAACTAGCAGGTTAATCATGCTTCTTCCATTTTTAGAGACTTCCAAATATGCCTGGTTGAGTATGTGGCTATGTGGCATGCCAAGGGACAAGAAGTCTATAAGCTTCTCTGCAGACCAGGATTTCATTCTTGCCAATGAGGTGGGTTAGGCCAATGACCCATATGGTCTTCCTCAGCCAATTCAGAGAGGCCCATGGTTGTCTCTCAAATTTCCTGATGGGAGGCCAGAGAACTTTGACGTGGTTCTTGACCACAGGTTTGGCCTCCACACTGACTGAAAAGGAATCCAAACTTTTTGAGGAGACTCAGATGGTGGTCCAGAACCTTATTTTTCCCTTACTTTCCATAAGAGGCCCCCTTTCCAACCACTTCAATCTACAAAGATCTCTCCTTTTTCAGAATCTTACATGATTTATTGTTTATATACTTGAACATAGCATTTCTTATATCTGGCATTAATTTATTATTTAACTCTTTGATAATAATATCCATCTCTTCAACTAGCATGAAAGTATACGTCCTGCACAGAAACTGACATAGAATGTTTTTCTTTTTTAAAAAATATATTTTATTGATTTTTTACAGAGAGGAAGGGAGAGGAATAGAGAGTTAGAAACATTGATGAGAGAGTAACATTGATCAGCTGCCTCCCGTATACCTTCTACAGGGGATGTACCTGCAACCAAGGTACATGCCCTTCACCAGAATCGAACATGGGACCTTTCAGTCTGCAGGCCAATGCTCTATCCACTGAGCCAAACCAGTTTGGGCCATAGAATGTTTTTCAAGTGCTTCTCCCTTTGGGCTTAATTAAGAATAAACTCATTGTATGTTCTAAAAAAGGATAATATGGATCAATTAATGATGTACAGCATTGAGACAGTGAGGGAAACTGATTGGAGAACTTGATATTTTATCAAAAGAGACATACAATTCTATGTCCCTAAAATGGCAGTTTAGTGAAAAATAATATGGGCTTTGCAGTCAAAATTGAACTCAAATTCTAGCATGTTAACAGTCTGACCCTGGAAAAAAATTCTTATCTTCTCTCTGACACCCAGTTTTCTCATACATAAAATGGACATAGTATCATTTTTTTAAAAAACAGAAAAAAGTATATCAAAATGATTTTTAAGGTATTTACCTTCTAAGTTATGGCAAATAAAGATTAACTGAAAAATGTATAGGAAACTATACAGTACCTGGGCCCATAATAAGTATGCCATAAGTGCTGATTCTTTTAATGTCCATCCCTATTTACCCTCTCTTTCTGACATCCCCACACTCTGGAAGAAGTATTGCTTGCCTCACAGGCAAAATGGACTATTGCCACAGTTATTAAGTTTTTTCCTTCCCTGCTAATTCACCTAGGATTCAATCCACAGAATTTGGAATACGAGGACAAAAGATTTAGCCAAGACAGAGGAAGGATGTGCCAAAAGACTGGCCAGTGCAAGAAGTACTATCAGCTTGGTTCACATCTGAGGCATGGCTTCATGTTGGCTTGCAATTTTGCTACCGATTGGATTTCCTCCCTCCTCCTCCAGGAATTATTCATTCCTTCAATTATCAATCATCAATCATTTTTTCTTTCTTCTGCATCTTAAACCTCTTCTGCTTTACTATTTACTGCTTAGACTATGAGTATGTCCAAGTCTATTCTATTTATTAACCCCCAGAAAAACATCCCTTCAATCCCTGCCTTCGTTTCAGCTACTTCCAACTTTCTGATTTACTTTATATCCAGCATCAGAAAAGAATAGTTCCCCTCATTACCATCATCCATTCATAACAGTGGCATGGCCCTAAACAATATAGTTCTATTTTCTTCATGCATTTCTGGAACGAAATCTTACCACTCTCCATACTCAATTAATAGCTAGAATTCTACTCACATTTCCCAGATTTTATTGCAGGTGATTGATCTTCAGGAATGTAAAAACTGGAGGCACATAAAGTCAGGAGAAGTATAATCTTCCTTGTGATGGAGAGACTTCTCCAGGTCTCATATTCTCAATAACTATCATACTTTATGGGGGGAAAACTGATATATGAACCTAAAAGTTATTATGCTCAGTGAAATAAGTCAGTCAGAGAAAAACAGATACCATATGATTTCACTTATATGTGGAATCCAAAGGACAAAATAAGTGAACAAACAAAATTGAAAGAGACTCATAAATACAGAGAACAAACTTGTGATTGCCAGAGGGGAGAGAAGTTGGGGGACCTGGATAAAAAGGTGAAGGGATTAATAAGTACAAATTGGTAGTTACAAAATAGTCATGAGGTTGTAAAGCATAGGAAATATAGTCAATGAAATTGTAGTAACTATGCATGGTGTCAATTGGGTACAGGAAATATCAAGAGGAACACTATGTAAAGTATATAATTATCTAACCAATAAACTGTATACCTGAAGCCTATATAAAACGATATTTAATGTAAACTGTAATTGAAAAATAAATAAAAAGAAAGACCTTTTTTGAATCTCCTAGAAAACAAGAGCCTTAGCTGATGTATCTTGGCACCTCCTGGTGGCAACCTGCATAAACTGAAGTAGCTCTTATAAGAACTACATTTAGGAATTTAAGTTGTGGAAATTACAAATAAAATTTGATAGCTTCTCATTAAAGAAGGTAAACCTTAACTTGTTAAAGAGGTGGTTCAATAATAGTGTCCCAAAAAGTATGTGATTAAATAGAATCAGAAAGTCTTCAAGATACTGTGAAGATCCAAGAATTTCTATTTTATAACAGTCCTTTGTGGCTTATATTCCTGGTCATACACTTTGGGAAAGAACCCAGCTAGTATATCTTTATATACAGTTAATGCTCTTTAGATATAGATAGGTTGTCATTTATTCTCTAGAATCCATCTTCGTGTCATTTTATGCACTGAGCTCCTGCTCCTATAGGGCTTATAAAAGCGTAAAAAGACTTGCTTTAGAGACAGCATACAGATGCTCCACAAAGAACCATATTAATAGGTGGTGAAAGAGCTGCAGTCCTACTTGAATCTCACTGTGCTAATTGTAGGAGGATACAGATGATGGTATCCAAACAGTAGCAACGAAACCTCCTTCTCCCATTGTAAGCTCCATCTTCTTTCTATAGAGTTCATTTTATTTATGCTCAGCATATAAGGGCTTTTCTTCTCTTTGGTCTGAGATTATCATAAAGTCGCTGTGATAGATAACTTAGTAAAGTATATAGTTGTTTTCTGAGTTACCGTGTTTACTTAAATAAACTTCCAAAGAAAACAAAAATGGTATATTTCTTTTTTTTGCTTTTTAAAAATCACTATACATGACAAAATTTGACTGATGTTCAAGATTCCTCAAGTTATAGCCAGAAACACAGATTCTTAAAACTTCCCATTTTAAAGTTGTCTTCTAAGTTAGTCTACATGCAGTAGTCTGTGTGAGTGAAATATTGGACCAAGTAGTTACTGCATAATTGAAATAAAGAGGGAGATAGAAATTGCAAAAAGAAACTTGCCTGGGGACGTTTCCACACTACCTTCCCAGGAAGCAGTCGGTTGTAAAAAAGTGAATCATTCTCAGGCAAAAAAGTTGGATCACAGAAAAGTATACCATCTTTGATGCATTCCTGTTTCAGTTCCAGGTACTTCTGGTTTTTGAAGAGCTTCAGAGGAGGACCCATAGTGTGGAACTATGTCTAGAATGAGAAAAAAAATGTTATTAGAAAAAGAAATTCTTGAGTCTTTTAAAGATTACCTAATTAGACAAGTGGTAGTCATCCCAATGATTTATTCCCAAAAGTAGGCACTTCATGTTTGACTTTAATGGAAAAGTCACCATTTTCAGACAGAGGGGAGATTTCACACTCTGCAACTAATTAATTTGAGGCTTTGGATAAGGCACTCAAACCATTCTGGGGCCTCAGTTTCTTATCAAACAAGGAAATATGGGCCTTAATAATATTATTAGAAAAATAGATAATAAATGTTAAGATTGTTAGTTAAATGTGAGTCACTATAATTTAAAGGACAACCTTCCATTTTACACTGGCTGAAAGGAGTAAAAAGCAAATAAATAAATAAATAAATAAATAAATAAATAAATAAATAAATAAATAAATAAATTTGTGGTTTGCTATATTCAGAATAAGTTGGTGTCTTGAAGGGCCCCCACTTTATGCTTCAGGGGAGAAGCAACCCCTTTCACTTCTATCAAGCCCCTTTATGCAGTTTTATTACTGGCCAGAAAGGCTAATACAAGAAACATAACTCAGCAGATGGCATCCAAAGACAAGGAAAGATAGAAAGATTTTATGTGCCCTCTTCTTCAAAGTCTAATGTGCAATGATTTGCCCTTGATAAAAGGCAGACTCCAAAATTCAACTACACCAATTTGGTAGACTATAGATTCTTATCCAATAGCAATACACAGTTGTTTTCTTTTCTTAAAAAAAAAAAAAAAACATGACTAGAGAATTAATATAGTGTCTCTTTAGGCAATGTGTATAGGAGTACCTCACACTCAAATGTCCCAAACAACCAGTTTTTATGAGGACAATTTGAAAGGCAAATTTGATTTTAAATAACTCTGGGGTGATAATAGGGTTTTCAATGCCTTTGCTTGATCACAAAGATAGATTTGCAATTATTTTAATGATCGGCTAATGACATTCAATGGTAGATAAGAGGGGATTTGGGAAATTTAGATAGCACCAAATATTTCAAATATATATTTTAAGAATAATGATTTTTATATTATATTATCACATGAGGGTTGACAATAAAATTATAAGGATAAAATATATGCTATAAAATGGATAAGATTTGAAAAGAGGTTAATTATTACTTTTATTACTTTAAAAATATCTATGTAGATAATATAACTCAATACCCACTTAATAAAGTGGCAGTTGCAGTTTTATAAAAAGTAATATTAACCAGACCTTTTTACTATCTTATTTCATGTTATTTCAGTATTATACTGAAATGCCTTATTGGTAAAAAAAGTCTCCCTATTTGAGAAACTTAAAAAGTTAATGTTCTTTGCAACCTACAATATATATAAACAAACACCATTTTCCTAAATCCAAATAATAAGAAGCTAGAAATAACCACAATTTTGCCCTAATCTTATTTCACTTAGCATAATGTTCTCCAGTTCCATCCATGCTGCTGCAAATGGTAAGAATTCCTTCCTTTTTTATAGCAGCATAGAATTCCATTGTGTAGGTGTTCCATAGTTCTCTGATTCACTCATTTGCTGATGAGCATTTAGGCTGTTTCCAAATCTTATTTGTTAATAATTTTTGTTGTGTTTTTGTTGTTGTTTTTGTGTTTTGTTTTTTTTTTCAGATCGAAGGCTACAGGACACTGTAAAATACAAAAATGCCTTCAGTTATCAGATTTAAGTCTGCTTTTATGTTTTAAAATGTAAGTGTATTTCACTGTGTTTGAAGTCATGGACGGTATCAGTAATAATTTTCCATTAAGCAGCATCAGAGCCAATCTGAATGTTTGCTCAGGCTCCTTTGTGGAGCCTATTACAAATGGACCCCAATTTTTGCATGTGTTCAAACTTAAAACAAACAGTACTATGCCTCTTGCATAGGTTTTGATAGGTTGCCAGACACTGAGGACTATAAATGGGGGATATTCTGGAGCAATTAGAATATTTAGTTTGCCAAGAACTTTCTAGTCCCTAATCATTTTGGAAAAATTAGTATTTCCTGTTCTTGGGAAGGCCCTCTGCCCCGTCAGTCTCCCTTCCTACTCAGTTAAATGGCTATGTGAGCAGAAACCTGCAAAAGGGACCATGCTTATAAAAAGAAGGCCTGTCTATAGAGTGAAGCAGTATTAACTGCAAAGAAAATCAGATTCAATTAAAAAAAAAAAACACAGTATAAACCCAGTAGGCTCTTTCAAAGACAGAATGTACAGCTGGTATGGATAGGTCAAGCCTTTTGACCTGTATTTAAGGGGTTTACAGTAAATAAGGAATAATAGCTATCAGCCTCTATTTTTATAGATATCCATTAGAGTACAACTATAGTCCCATGTCCCATCAGACTTCCAGAGTAGAATTAACCCCTATTCTGACTAAGTATACCACAATTATGTTCCATTTTCTGTGACTTTGGTTTCTTTGTGTCTCAATTTTCACGTTGGGAGAATGGGATTATCTACACTGTGACTGTAACTAAAACATTTTGAAGCCCAGATAGTGTGTTCAGTGGTTGAATTTCTAACCTGGAATCCCAATTTGATTTGGTCTGGCCACATGCCGGGGTTTGGGGTTGGATCCCCAGTGGAGGGCGTGCAGGAGACAGCCAACTGATGTTTCTCTATTATCGATGTTTCCATCTCTCTATCCCTCTCCCTTCTTCTGTCTCTAAAGTCAATAAAAACATATTTTTAAAAACTATTTTGAGTAAGTAGATAGGGCTCCATAAATGCAAGGTATACATTGTAAGCCACCTTATTGCCTGGCACAAAGCTGGACACACAACCGTTGTTCAGGAAATAGTTGTTGAATGGATGAATGTCTTATGTAGAAAATTCATGTTTATATGCCAAGTCATTGTTTGAAATATATATTCAAGTACAAGATCTCTACATGGTAGTTACGTTTAGCAGATATTATCTGTATCTTTATTTTATATCTGTAGAAATGGCAGCTCAGAGAAAGGGCAGCTAGATACTTGGAAAGCCAACTCAAACCGCACTCTGTATAATGTCAGATCTAGTGTGCAGCTTTCCATCACATCACACTGCTTCTTTTGGTCACTGCCTTTTTTGAAAAAGGTATTTGTTTGTTTGTTTAGCTTAAATAGGGAACACCCTTCAAAGCAAACATAATACTAACTTTGAAGCACTCTGCCTAAATTGATTGTCATGGTAGATATTAAAAAGTTTTTTTTTTAATTTCTATAATTTGAAGATCATGGGAGAATCAGAACCCTTGACATTCTAGGGTTCAGCAGTTAACCCTTAGAAAACTTTTGAAAACTCAGAAATTTGTAAGTTAGGTTTGTTATAAACAAGTTACCCTGTCAGAGCATAGGAGAGTGAAGAAAGGACTGTTCCTTCATTGCTATCTTGCTACACTCAACTGTGAAGAAGAGAGAGTCTTTAGGTTAATACCACATGTTAAGAAAGTCAATAAACAGAATCAAATCTAGGGACTTAAGTTATCAACCGAAAAGAGCCTCTAGCTAAGAAATAGCTAATAAAGGGAACATGCGCATCTAAGAGGGACAACTGTGTCCTGAGACAAGTATCATGAATGGTTGGGTGAAGCCAAGTGTGGGGTTTTGCAATGAGATAACAGTCTTAAGCAATACTACTCGAATTAGGATCCATTGCCTAGAGATAGAGCAAGAAGAAGGCCATGTGGATCAAGGCAAGTGGGAGGAGTAGCTGCAAAGTATGAAAAGTTGAGAATTGCCAGGGGAAATTGAGGGAGCCTGCCACTTAGAGCACAGGCTACAGTTAGGGGAGAAAGCTTTGATTACTCACTGGATTGGAAAGCTTGGGGATCTGGGCAAAAATCTTAAGAGGAAAATCATTTGTTCTTTACCTGCAGGTTAGTCTTAAAGTTGAAACCAGATTTTGTTCCAAAAAGTGAAAACTAACCCAGTTTATTAAAGAGAATTATTAACTGATAAAGGAAACCCAGTTTGTGATTTACAAACTCCTGTTGCTTGGGTGAGTGGGAGGAAACAGGAAGGCATTTTAGGAAGAAAGATGGAGAGGGTATGGCTCTGGACTGTTGGCCCTTGCTTTTTACTCCTTTTCCTCAATTTTGCTCTTGTACTGTACTTGGGACAAAATCAGAGGTAAAAGCAATTAAGTACTTTTGCCAAGCAAACTGAATACAGAAGACCTAACTCTCTCCTGACATGTAGTAGGGATCACTTTAGCCACAATCAACAGTTCCTCTCCTCACGCCTGGAGCTGGTTCATTGCGAGAAATGGTTCATTGATCCAGAATCAAGTCCAAACTACCACCATTTAAGGCAGATAATAGCTCCCTCAGTTTCCTTACAAGCAGAATGCGAATATATATGTATGCCCCATACACTTCATGGTGTTATTGAGGAAATCGAATGACATTAAATACATGAAAATACTTTTTAACTATTAAGAATAAGCAATGTGAGACAGTAGTATTAGGAGGCTTTTTTTTTTTTTTTAGCAAATTCAATCTTTTTTCTGTCCTAGTGGAAAAGGAGGAGATTTGATCACATGCTTTAAATAAAATATTCAAGGACATTTATTGATTGATTGATTGATTGATTGATTTTTTACAGAGAGGAAGGGAGAGGGATAGAGAGTTAGAAACATCGATGAGAGAGAGATATCAATCAGCCGACTCCTGCATGCCCCCTACTGGGGATGTGCCCGCAACCAGGATAAGTGCCCTTGACTGGAATCGAACCTGGGACCTTTCAGTCCGCAGGCCCACGCTCTATCCACTGAGAAAAACCAGTTTCAGCATTCAAGGATATTTAAAAGACCAGTATAAGATGGCCCGTCCATCATTCAGTATCTCCTCTCTTTTCTACCCTTCCTTTTTGGCTAAAGCCCCCCACTACCCCATTTTCCCCCTCTTAGGTGAATAAACTCATCTAATAAGTCTAATTTTATAGCTTTCTGATAATATAATCGAAATTTTTATAATTATGCTGGAAGAATTCTTAGAAGTCACTTAACCCAAATCCTTGTTTTTATAGAAGATGAAGGGACTTGCCTAACGTTAATGACAGAGCTAGCACTAAAACCAGGACTTCCTGACACTTCGCCCCAATTTAAAAAGCGGGTGAGTAAGCGTGCAAACATGAAATCTCAAGACGTTGCTTTGGAAAATTCTAATTGTCCTCTTCTTAGAAGAATGCACTTAGAGGAGTTTTGTTTTTGAACTGCAAACTGTCAGAAAGTGAGATGATTTCAAATCAAGGCTAATCAAAGAAACACTGTTTGGGGGTCACAAAGGGGGCTTTTTCTGTTTTTAATTTAGGAACTGAAAATACCCAAACATGCAAAAAGCCTGCTTTTTAACTTATTCCTGACTACAGAAGTGTTTTTAGAGTTTCCTTAGACTGCTAATAAAGAATTTTATTCAAATCCAAAGTAGTAACAAACATGCACACATATGCATACACATGTACATGCATGCAAACTGCTAGAGCAATAAAAGAGTTAATTAGCATCCCCCAAGGAATCTTTAAAAAATTCCTTTAGACTATAAAAGGTTCTTAATTTCACAACAAAGATTTTTAAGTGAGACAGCCAAATTTCAAGAAAACATTAGTGCAAACCAGGATGCTTTATCCTGAAGCCAGAAGTGACTGTCAGAATGGCAGACTTTGTTTAATTTTCCTGTGTGCTTTTCATAAAACTTCAAGCTCCAAGTCTTCAGATCCAATTTTCAACTGCAATATTCTAATCCTTTCTTGCCTTTCCCCCACCCCCTGCCTGCTCTGGTCAAGTAATCCCATTAAGTCCCTAGAACACCAGTGACAGTGTTGTGAGTGGGTTGAGGCGTGTGTGTTGGGGGGTGGGATGGGACCGAGAGGATAGAACCACAACTGCAAATAAAAATATAAACCAAAGCAAGAATTGGATAAGAACAAAACCAGGCTGCCCAGGGGCTAAAAATAAAATAAGTCAAGATCAATCTGTCACCAGGACAGGGGGACTACTGGTTTTGCAAACAGAGCAGCCTCTGCTGCCACTCCCTCCCGTGCAACAGTGCACAGCCTGTGCATCCCACTTCCAGGGCTTAAAGGCCTTTTGTACACAGTGCGGTTCCAAGATTTTGCCTGCATTTCAATAATTTTCCCACAGCTGTGGTTCAGACAACGCTAGAAGGAAACTTTGACAATTAGCCTGGATATTCTTCTCACTTGACTAAGGAAGGTTTGTCCTTTCTTACCAGGGATTTCAGAGAACACAAGACCAAAAAACAAAACAAAACAAAACAAAAAAACCCACAAAAACAAAAACTGAAAACCCCAGATATCACTAGAGAAATTTCATTGTCAAACAAGCACAATCATCACTCCCAAAATAACTAATCAAAAAAGTCCATCAGTTTGGAAGTTTCCAAACTGCTATTAAACTTGCACATTCTATCCAGACGAACCATACAATGATAGCTGTGGATTTTGATTAACTATAAAGTTCAAGTTTCTTTACCTCTTTTTTTTACACCTAGTTATCCAGCAAAAAGAAATCCAGGATAAGTTTGTGAATACCCTTTCTACTCACCTGAGATATCCCAGTTGCCTCCGCCACAGCAGCCGCCGCCACCACCGCCGCTGCTGTTGCTGTTGCTGTTGCTGCTGCTGCTGCTGCTGCTGCTGCTGCACTTGGCCAGGTAACCCCTACGAAGTCTGTTCAGTCAGTGCGGCTGAACAAAGATTCTGGCTTTCTTAACCTGAAAACTATTTGGGCTGTACCAAGCTCTGCTCACAGGGGGAGGTGACTTGTAGAAACTTCAGGAGACTTTGCCCCGCCTAGCAGTCAGAAACTGATCCTGAGTCATGAGGAAAATCTGGAAAGAGCCTCTGCCAGATGTGCAGACGGGATGCCCACTCCAGATCCATCCAACAACAAGTTGCAAAACTCAGGAAGGCACATTTGAAATCTTTGTTCCCCTCCCAAAGAGAAATAGAACTTTCAGGAGCGATCTGATACATTTCTGACTTTGTTTTCTCATCATTAATAGTGCAGACCTAGACATTATTTGAAAGACGACAGAGCAAGAAAAATCTTGAAGTGTTGGGAAAGTTCTTGTGGGTTAGTCTGCAGACATGGCCATTATACATGGATCTATGATAGTGATAAGGACTTCAGCAAGTAAGTGGGAGTGAAAAGGGAATTAGTGGGGCACAGGGAAAAAAAAAACATTGCTTTGTGAAGAAACGGGTTACATTTAGCCAAGGACAGAGAGAAAGGGGCATTAAGAGGGGAAGTAATATAGTTTGATGCCCTGGAGTTGTAAGAAGGTTACATAATGTCTAGCAATGGGGCTGTGTAGATTCTGCCTGGCAATGCTGGATGATAAGGAGAGCAAATAATTGTGTTTGTTCTGAAAGGCCAGCCAAAAGGTTTCACCAGGATACTCAGACCCCTGCAAAATACTATGCTGTACTCTAGTCAAGGTCCTGTTTCCTGAGACATTCACTGAGACACAATTCCAGGAACACAATTTGCAAGTTGTTTTGTTTTAGCGTTCATATCTAATGATCTGACTCAAGATCTAGGGGAAAAAAAAAAAACACGTAAGGGTTGAAATAAAACAAACAAACCAACCAAGAAGTCAATGGTTATTGAAGATGCATGTTATATCCAGCATCTGGTTTAAAATAAAAAAAAATAAGTTAGATAAGCATAGAATCAGGCAAATAATGGTAGTTCATCTAGAATTTCATATTATCTATACCCATGTTTCTCAACCTTTTCTATCACACTCATAAAGAATCTTTTTTAATATATTTTATAGATTTTTTACAGAGAGAAAGGGAGAGAGATAGAAAGTCAGAAACATCAATGATAGAGAAGCATCAATCAGCTGCCTCCTGCACACCCCCACTGGGGATGTGCCTGCAACCAAAGTACATGCCCCCAACCGGAATTGAACCGGGTCCGCAAGCCGACACCTTATCCACTGAGCCAAACCAGTCTCGGAATAAAGAATCTTTTTAGACATGTTCTCCAATCTCTATGAAATTTTAGTAACATAGATATGCTGTATATGTGTTTATGTACTATATGTATATCTGTGCTCTGTATATGAAAAATATTGTATTCATTCCTAAACAACCAATTTTTGCTCTCTTGGGGTTGATATCACTCCCATTGAGAGTGCATACTCTATATTACCATGTTTCTTTATTTGCACATTTGATCAACCAGACTAATAAAAGTATTGGATGACTTAATGTATAGGACAGATTACTGCAACAAAACCTCAGAACTTCCCCCTTATTAATAATAATTTCTAATAAGGTCATTCAAACTTGAGGCAATCTCTATTACTCTGCTACTACCTTGCTCTTACTTTTCCATCTTTCCCATGAGGTTACTATAAGACTTTTTCAAATGTCTCACTGAAATTTAGATACATTACACTATATTATTCCCTTCATCTACCATTCTAGATACTCATTAAAGAAAGGAAATGGGCTTAGTTAAGCATGACTTGCTTTTAGTGAGCTCATGCTTACCTTTAGTGATTTCTACTCCCTTTCTAAAGCCTTAAAATGATCTGCTTAATGGTGCATGCTTGACTTTTGCCAAAGACCAAAGCAATATTCACTGGTCTATAGTTTCCAGAATCTATATTTTGTACTATGAAAAACCACCACCACTTTTCACTAAAAATTTGAGTAATGTTTGTCTGCCTCTTTGTATTGTTCATCTCTTCCCTTTGCCATAATTTCTCAAAGATTATTAAGACTGGCTCTGTGATCACATCTGCACATTCTCTTAGTAGCCTGGGATGTAATTTGTCTGTGTCTGGAAACTTGAACTCATTGAAGGAAGCTAAGTGCTCCCTTATTATCTCCTCATCTATCTTGGGCTTTAATTCTTTTTCCAGTTCAAAGATCATGCTCCTGATGCAGAGGTTAAGTAACTTGCCCACAGTCACACACCTAGTAAATTGGCAGAGCTGGAATTTAAATATTGCTCTGTCTGAGTCTAAATTCTGGCTCTTAACCAGTGTACTATGTAGCTTTCAAGTATCAAATAGTGATATGGCCCATGGGAAGTTATATGAGTGAGAGACAGAGAGAGAGAGAGAGAGAGAGAGAGAGAGAGAGAGAGAGAGAGAGAGAGAGAGAGAGAGAGAGCCCTTTTAGTAAGAGTAATCAGTGCAAGCTTAGTAAAGGAGATTAAATTTGCCAGGGCTGACCAGCAGCCCCTGAACTATGGATGAAGAGATTACTCTGACAGTTTCACTGTGAAAGAGAGGGCTAAGGGGCTTGCCTGGCTCAAGGGTCCAAGCAGCCTGGATTGTTAGCCTTATTAATATTTTATTGGAATTTTTATGTTTAAATATAATCATTCAGGTAAGTAACCTTGGGAGGATTCATGTGTTTATATTGTCCTATAGGCGAGGGCATCCAGGGATTAAACATATGGATTCCAGTAAACACCTGGAGGTCTGTCTGGACACAGACTTATTTGTGCCACCTTCGACAGTCCCCTAAGTATCCACGAAGTCGGAATTCCTGTAAGCAAGGCAGGTGGCCTTCCACACACTTCCCTTTTATCAGAATGCCCTCCTTACAAACTTTCCAACCAAGTCTCTTGTGCTCTACAACAGAAATTTAAATTGTATATTTAATAATGAGTAGGATTCCAATATGAAGAAAGAAGTGATGTGTGCTTATTTGGTAGGATGATAGAGGAGATTGAGGATAGTATCCTAGGCAGGGAAAATAATAAAGAATTGCCACGTGGGTTTGCCTCATAATATACTTGGTTGACCATTATCAATACAAAGAGACCACAAATAATCAAGAGATTGCCAGGATGTTCCTGCCTTCCCTTAGCAAGGAACAGTTCATTCAAGTTCTGTTGGTTACTACTTGTATATGCTTAGGCAAGGCACAATTCTCTTGAGCCTTGCTTTTCTGCTCTAGAAAATGGAAGTATTTATAAGCCTACTTTAGAAGGTTGCTATGAAGATTCAAACAGCTAGTTACACCATGTAACATATTTAGAGCACTGCCTGGCATACAAATGGAGCTCAATAAATATTTATTTCTATAATTATTATTATTACTGCCATTTATTTATTCATCCAACAAGTATTTACCAAACTCCTACTGTGTGCCAGATACTACTAGTATGCTAGGTCCTGGGAGTATAATTATGAACAATAGGAATTGATCTCAGCCCTCAATGAGATAAGATCAACTTTATGTTTATTTTGTGGAAGTCTACAGTCTGGATTGTTTTCTTGTTTGTTTGTTTCATATTCTGGTAAAATGTTACATTTTAGTTATTTCTTCAAATGTTTTTATTTCCTTCAAATGTTTGTGAGGATAGTGGTAAGGAGCTTTCTAATCTGGTAGCCCAGGATTTGTGGAGCACATTGGGGGCTACTCTCTCCAAGATGCTATAGGTTCTAATTAATTCCATATAAGCCTTCATCCAAGTATTGAGTTCTATTCATTTGCATCCTCCAGCTTTATTCCTACCCCAATCATTTCCCCCATTTTAGAAATTTTACAACCATAGATTGTAAAATCAAGTCTCCCTATAAAACAAAACCAGCTATACCCAGTGTGTGTGTGTGTGTTGGAGTTGCTGCACATCAGGGTAGAGTGGCTATGGAGCAGCGCTATCTGGTTTCAACCAGATAACTGCAATCCCTTCTTCTTCTGACTTTACAATCTCCCAAGGCTAGTGAGAATATGAACAGAAGCCACAGAAGAGGATGGACTGCCAGATTCCAACGCAAATAGCCTTGGGCTAGTGTGGGGTGTAGTTCAACCAAGACTTTGGAAGGGTAAATTGAACATCTTTCCTGTTGGCCTGGTTAAAACAAAAAAAAAAAATATGCTTCTCTAGGCTGTCGGCAGAATTTCCTTTAATTAAGAGAAGAAAATCATTTACCTTGTCAAATAAAGGGTTCTAGTTTCTCTATAAAGGAAAACTCTGTTGCTCGTAATTGAAATAAATGGTTGGTCATTCCTAATCTCTGACTAGCTCATCTACACCCTTCTGCTTAGTCACCAAGGTACTTCCTTCACCAAGGGATGTCATTTTAGCCATTTTTCATGATTGGCTTCACCACTATTGGTGCTGGTCTTGCTGGTTTTTGTGTTCTATTTATCGGGGCTGTACAAAATTTCCAGGACCAAGCCACAACTAACTTGTGTTGGGGTAGGGAATTCAGAGGTGAGAAAGATTGGCTGTGGATGATGCTTTTGACACATATGTCGTCCAAGTCTTTTGCATACATTGTAGCTGAGGATCAGCCCCAGAGAACTGAGCATTGGGTAGTAGGTGAAAGTAGGTAAGGCCATAAACAAAAGGTAAGGTGAGTAGTCAGGAATTTAGGTGACCTATAATTCACAGGCCAGGAAGCATAGTGTAAGGTGGGATGGAGCCAAATAGTGCAAGGCAAAGGCTGAGAATGAAGTCAAAGATCAGGTGTTCAGTAGAACTGGATGCATGGAATGATTCAACCTTACCCCCAAGGTTTTTGCTCAAGATGTCTCCCTATTGACTGTTCTTCTTTGTCACTTCATATATTTAAGTTTTGAGTATCTTTTTGATTATCTATCCTTATTTTTAATGATATCTTTTTCCTCCTTTGTTGACATGCAACCTCTAATCATCTCCCTTTGTTTCAATATCATATCATTCAGGGTTCTAGTTAATCATTCTCCAACTATTTCATGTGTGTACTTGGAATTATTCAACTATAAACTCCTTAAAGATCACAGCTCTGGTTTTTCCACTCCCCATAGTGTGAAGCACAGGGTGAAGCACCAAGTAGATGTACAGTAAATACTTGGAAATAGATTTCAGAGACATTCAGAATGGAACAATTTAGCAAGAGACCCTGAGACGGGTCCATCACACACTCACAAAAAATGCTTAGAAAATCAAATAGGATTGTCTTCTGGGATTTCAAAACTTGAGAAACAGGAGAGGTCTAAGGGAAATGATAATATCTCTTTCTCAGAGCTACATATCTATAAACAGTCCTTTGAGTTCTTGGAAAGCTTATAGAATTAGAACAAAAAGGGTGGAGGCAGCCTGAGCTGTCACTGAGCCTAAGAGTGAAGTAAAATTTGGGAGCAAGTTGGAAACAAACAAGATTACTAAGATTTTTCAAGAGGGGTAAAAAAAATATTTTTAAATTCCAGTAAAATATTATTCTCCTAGACTTCACTATTGTATGATTTTTGAAAAGTTGGACTAAGATAAGCTGTAGCTTGTTATAGCTAGATCTTGAAAGAAACAAGTTGTTAAACTAACTAAACCACCTTGGTGTTGGGAGAGGTAGTGGGGGATAAGACAATGTCTTGTTTGACTTAGTTAAAAGTTGTCCCAGTTTTCTCCTAGAGGTCTTTAGCAGTCTTATTAAGCTAATTATTAAGGCCTGGTTTTATACTCATGTTTGCCCTATGTTTCCCCTTATTGTAAATAATTAATATTAAAACTACATTTTAAAAATTTACAATTTTGACTTCACTATTTTAAAACCATTTCCAGTCCTCAGCTGGTGCCAAGAAAAAATGAACTATGGAAAGTCACAAAGTACCGGGAGCATTCATGAACTGTTTCCTTTTATCTTCACAGAAACATCTCTACACAGCGATATTATTTTTCCTGGTTAATAGAGCTAAGAAGATGTTAGGTAGAGGGTGAGATGATGGTGGTGATGTGTTAAGTAACCAACCCCAGGCCACACAAGAGGGAAATAATGAAGCCTGTTAAAACAAAACAAAACAATTATTCCAACTATAAAATACTTCAGCTTTTTCCTGCACTGTGTTGCTTCTAAATTGAAAATAACCATTGACTGATAGGGAATTCAAATAGTTTTATTGAAAAATGTTGCTTTGGTAAATAAATTAAGTGGCCATGAATTCATAAGAAGAGCACATGGCCAAAAATAGAGGCAATATTTGTAGCAGCCAAAACTTACAATCAGTCCAGATGTGCTAATTTTAGAAATAGAGAACACATTAGTGTCTGCCTTGGGTAGGAGAGGAGGTAGCAGAAAGGAGGTGGTGCAGTTATGATAGGGTAACTCCCTGAAGGATCCTTGAGATGATGGCAATATTTAGTAACTTGACTGTGGTGGTAAATACATAAACCCATGTGTGATAAATGTATATAGGATAAAATGCACACACAAATGATCAAAAGTCAAACAGGAAATCAGAAGAACATTGCTAAATGGTATCAATATCAATATCCCAGTTGTGATATACTAGAATTTTGCAAAATTTCAGCATTTGGAAAAACTTGGAAAGGGTAAACAGGATATCTGTATTATTTCTCACCAGAGGCCTGGTGCACAAAATTCGTGCACGGGGAGTTGGGGGGGGGTGCTGTCGTTCAGCCCAGCCTGCTCCCTCTCCATTCTGGGACCCCTTGAGGGATGTCTGACTACCCGTTTAGGCCGGATCCTGCTCTCACAATCCAGGACTGCTAGCTCCCTAACTGCTTCCACCTGCCAGCCTGATTACCCCCTAACCACTCCCCTGCCAGCCTGATTGATGCCTAACTGCTCCTCTAGCAACCTGTTTGTCCCTAACTGCCCTATCCTGTGGGCCTGGTCACCCTTAACTACCCTCCCCTACAGGCCTGGTCTCCCTCAACTTCTCTCCTCTGCCAGCTTGGTCACCCCTAACTGCCCTTCCATTCAGGCTTGATTACCCACAACTGCCTTCCCTTGCAGGTCTGGTCCCTGCCAACTTCCCTCCCCTTCTGGCCATCTTGTGGTGTCCATCTTGTGTAAACATGGGGGCAGGATCTTTTGACCACATGGGGGCAGTCATCTTGTGTGTTGAAATAATGGTCAATCTGCATATTACTCTTTTATTAGACAGGATAGAGGCCTGGTGCACAGGCGAGGTCCAGCTGCTTTGCCCTGAAGTGTGTCCTGGATCAGGGTGGGTGTCCCCCCTTGGGGCATGGGGTGGCCTGGGCGAGGGGCCTGTGGTGGTTCGCAGGCTGGCTATGCCCCCTGGTGACCGAAGTGGAGGCCCTGGTATCTGGAATTTATTATCTTCTATAATTGAAACTTTGTAACCTGAAACGGAGCCAAGCCTTCTGCTCGCACAGCCATTAAAACTTTGTTGCCTTGCTGAGACTGGTTTGGCTCAGTGGATAGAGCATCGGTCTGCGGACTGAAAGGTGTCGGGTTCGATTCTGGTCGGGGGCATGTACCTTGCTTGTGGACACATCTCCAGTGTGGGCTGTGCAGGAGGCAGCTGATCGATGTCTCTCTCTCATCGATGTTTCTGACTTTCTATCCCTCTCCCTTCCTCTCTGTGAAAAATCAATAAAATATATATTTTTAAAAAAAGAACTTTAAAAAAAACACGCACTTCGTTGCCTTAAGCAGAGGCTTGGGCCTGCCAGGGTTTGCAGAAAGCTTGTCTTCTTCCATCACCAGGGGCAACCCAAGCCTCCCTCCTGCTCTCTCTGTGACCATAGCCATCTTGGTTGGGTTGATTTGCATACTCATTCTGATTGGATGGTGGGTGTGGATGGTGGGCGTGGCTTGTGAGTATAGCGGAGGTATGGTCAATTTGCATATTACTCTTTTATTAAATAGGATAACTGCATGAGAATCTACAATTAATTCAAACATTTCAAAAAAAGAAAGAAAGTATATGTAGTGGAAAGTATATATTGAATCTACTCAGGCAGAAGTCACTTTTGAAAGGGGAAGTTTCAGTGGTCTGATAGATTTGAACAGTTTGAGCAGTGTAGCCAAGACTTGGAAGTGGTGGGACTCTGAGCTCAGGGAGAAAGTTCACACAGATCGCTATGCCTGACTGAGTGTAAAATAAAGGGAGTGTGGTGTGAAATTCTAAGGAACAAATTTCACGCTTGGGGACCTTTTATTCAAGGCCATAACTTTGCAAATACTTCTGCTCTTTTCTGGGAGACTGAACCCTGCTCTCAGAGACCTGATTATGATGGGCCTCAGTCAGAAACAGCTACATAATATGTGAGGTTCAGTGAAAAATGAAAATATGGGGCCTCTTATTTAAACTGTATATGGAATTTCAAGACGGTGACTGCAGAATGTTAAACCAGTCACGGGGCCTCTCTAAGCACTGGACCCTATGTAATTGCCTAAGTCCTAGCCCCAGTTAACATTTCTGCTAAATCCCCACAGCTGCAACAGCTAGAAAATACAGACCAGCACCTCCTCTCCAAACCCTCCTTGCTAGTCTGGATTGACTGAAATGACTGAGGCTTTTGGTACCTATTCATTGTGAAGTCATAGTTCTGGGTACTTGGAAAATCCCCACTGACTTTACTGTGCTGCTGCAGCATAGACCAGATATAGAGCAAGAGAGGAAGGAGGGAAGAGTGCATAGTAAGAAGGCAGTCTGGGAAATCCTGGCAAGAACTATATCAGACTGGTGGCCAGACTTAACATGTGCTCATTTAAGCAGGTAGAAAAAGGAAAGTGTTACAAGAGTTATGGGAGTTCTCTACTACTGGAAGATACTGGGAATTCAGATTTAGAGAATGAACACAAGCCCACTGCTCTCCAAATGACCTGATACTCTAAGCACAGGAAGCAAATTCTTCCTTAGCACTTCTGATTCAGCTAATTTTGATTGTGCATCTTTCATGTGTGATGTGTTTCCTGTATATTCTCACACTAGTTTCCACCAAAGATGGCTATCTCAGTGGCAGAACTGAGATTCAAACTCAAACCTTTTTATGGCAATGCCTGGCCACTTCCATTGTGCCATATTGCCATAGTTAGCTGGTTCCCTGTTTGGGATCCAGAGGCATTTTTGTGAACTTTTTTTTTTCCTTCTCTTCCTTCCTCTATAGGTTTTTAATCCTGAGATACTCCATTCAGGAGAACATAGATACCTCAGGAATGGGACACCCACAAACACTTCCAAGATTGGTGAGGATATTTACACAAGGACCCTCTGGAGGGTATCCAGGGAACTGGCTGCAACTAACCTTTCCCAAGTGAAGCTTAGTTGTGAGATGTCAGGCAAATGTCTATACCAGGCAACCTTTCTTGATGTCTTGATGTTACTTGGCTATGCCCAAGAACAGGGACTTTGAAAGAGGGTGGGTGATGTCACTAATTCCTCAGACTAAAATATTCTCAGCATATCCTACTTGGAGAGTTAAACTTCCTAAAGCTACAGAACCATGGGAAGAATGTCAGTAGCCAGGGAATAAGAACACTTAACAGGTTACAAAGTTAGAGTGAGTATGTTTGTTTGTTTACTATGTGTAAAAAGAAGTAAAATAATATATTATACTTTTCTGGTATATGAACAATAACATATATGTTAAAATGTATACACAAGAATCTCATAAGACCAGTTTCCACTCAGGGCATGCTGCAGGAGAGTAGGAATGGGGAGGAAGATTTTAACTACATACTGTTTTCTACCTTTTAAATTTTAACAGTGTAAGTTATTTACTAATCAGTGAGGATCAGGTTTTGAAGGTATTTAAAGTACTTGCTCCAAAGCTTAGTAAATATTTTTGTGGTTCTGGACTCAGAATTGCTCTTCTGAATGCTCAGTTTTCATATGACTGAACATATCTGCTCCTGGGTGGAGATGGCAAATGTGATGATACTGAATGGGGTAACTAAGGGCTTCATTATGAAAATGTCCAAGAGAAAATATAATCTGGGAACTGTCTTCTTATGAAGACCCACAATATAATCTGGGAACTGTCTTCTTATGAAGACCCACAAATATAATCTGGGAACTGTCTTCTTATGAAGACCCACAACAATTATCTTCTTATTTTCCCTGAATTGAGTAGTAGTGTCTGTCCTCAGTAAGGAATACCCTAAAAACCTTTGTAGTTTGTGCCTTACAGAGTATGTGTAGAGGGTTGGAATATACATATTTCTCCTCCTTCTCTTCCCTTTCCAGAAGCTGAGGAGTCACTGTTATCTATCAAGTGGTACTTGTCCAGGTTGGCCTTTAACCAATATAGTCATCACACTATTCATTTCCAAAAAGCTCCTACAGTCTTGTATCTACCAAGAAGTTAGGCTACTTCCTTTCTTAAATAATCCTATAGATGACCATTCTCCTGTAACCCAGGGGCACTCTGCTTAAGCTGTATATTTTTGCTTCTCTGTCAAAGCTCTTCCCTATGGAACAAACCCTCCATTACTGCAAGGCCCTAGAGCAGAACAGCACTGCAATATGCCACGTGTTTCGCATGCATTATTTCATTGAATTTTGCCATTAGCTCAATGAGGTAAACACTGGTAATTTCCCTATTTTACAGATGAGAAAACAGAGATGCAAGATTTATCTATAGTTATGCAGTTAGTAAGTAGCAGGACTAGAATTTGAACCTAGTCACTCCATTCATCATACTTTTATTGTAATTTTTTATTTTCTTGTCTACATGCCACAGTAGATTGTACATTTTTAATTTTTGTTTCCATTTTGTAAAATTTAGAATCATTGGTAACTTCTTTGTGCAATCTATGAGACTTGAACTATATCTGGAAGGATATTACTGCTTTGAGAGAAAGTAAATATTTTTGGCATAGGACAGCATTTTAGAGTTTAAATCCTTGAGTCAGTGAGATAAAAATGTATTCTGTGTTGGGGATGGGCTTCAGGGAATTAAAAAGAGGAGGAATGCATTTCAGAGTTCATATTGGCAAATAATAAGAGATCATATCAGGTATAGCTTAAATCTGGAAGAGCTAGGAGTTTACATAAGTTCTGTAAGTTACTATATGTAGACACAAGAGCCTGCCTAGCCAAATATAGTGATAGAGACCATCATGGATTAGGGGCAGCTGGGAAGGCTGCCATTGGCAATGGGTATTATAATTGAAACTTCTTTCACATCAAGCTCCTCTGGAATGGAGATAATGAGCAAGAGCCCACATATGGCAAAATTGTGTGCCTTGGGTCTCCTCAGCTGCATTTATTGCTCTCTTTTTCCCTTGGATTTCCATCGCTCCATCCTGTCTTTTGCATGTAGAGCTCTCACCCTCTACCACTGAAAAGTCTCATCCAGGACCACCTTCCCTAGGAAGCATCTTTTTCTGTAACAACTAGTTCCCTTCCTTTATCCATTCAAACCATATTACTTTTTCTTGGGCAGTATCATGTTACTAGAATAAATCATATAAATTCACAGTAAATGTTATTGGTTTATTATACTTTCATAACATTTAAATTTAAATGGTAGCCTAAAATGCCTTTGCTAGAAACAAGGTTGTCAGGTGACCTTCGGGGTTAGAGAAAGGGATGGGGAGGGGTGATAATGGAGGTAGATGTGGAAATTGGCAAAGGGGGCATTTTGGTAACTTTTCCTCAGGGATAATCCTGTTTATTTCATAAATATTTAAAAGGCACCTTCCCTCCATTACCCTTACTCCCCCCTACACAGTTCTCCCACCCTGTTCCTGCATTCTGGTGTCCTGCCAGGAATAACTGTATTAAATAGCCCTAGATGCAGAGAAAATGCCCAATATTGTTTGGAGATTGAAACTTTCTGAGTTGTCAAGGACCCCACAGAATTGAAGCTGCTGCTACTAGAGCTCATGTTCACAACTCCCTTGGACACTAAATTTAACAGATGGGACACTTCAATCCAGGGCACAGTTGTCAAAAACCACAGTTTAAATCAGTCACAGACAACTGTTTCATTCCCCACACTTGCCTGGGTGTAACAACTGCAGAAATGCCTCTGCTTAAATTACACCTGGTGACACCACAGGGAGAGACATGTCTAGGCTGCATTCTTCATCCTTTCTGAGATTCTTTTATAGCAAGGGTTAGTACCATTTCCAAAATGGGGTTCCATAACTCTGAACTATGTATTTTCATTAAACTAGTTCATCTGGGATTTTATATGCAATCATTGTAAAGATGAGAAGGTGATGAAGTAGGAGTGAGAGAAGGAAGAGGAGGAAGCTATACTGAATCTCACAGAAGGGAATGTTGTGGCCACGCATTAGCCAGAAAAAAGGCAACACTGGTTGATAAGTTACAAGAATGAATGATGATGGGGGTGTTCTACCTGTGAACCCTGATCTGTGTACCTGTAAAACTGGTCTATGGGTCATCACTGGGTTTCCAACCTCAGGGTACAAGGTCTTGCTTTATGGAATCCAATGATTCACCCATTCACTCAGACATTTATTGAATGACCACACTCTGCCATTCACTGTGCCAGGCTTTGGGAACATAGAAACGAATGAGGCACAATGTCTGACTTTAAGGAGTTCACAGTCTAATCCCCATTACCAGGAGTTCAACTATTCATGCAGCCTAGCATGCACTATAATTCACTCCGCTAGCACTTTGCTGAGCGTCAGGCATTATAATGAACTGGTTGGTGGAGATATAGAGATACAGAGAAAAAAGGATAAAGTCCTTGACCTCAAGATGAGTCCAGTAGAGTAGTGTAGAAAGACATGTAGACACGTCCATTTCTACTTAGTGTGGTAAGGGATGTTTGGTTTATATAAGCCTCTATATACTCTCAGACCAAAGATCCTTGATCTACAGGTAACAAGCCTTAGAACTAAAGAACAGGGCTTGAGGGGAGGCAGACTTTTGTGTCTGAAACTTGTCCTGTCATAGTATCAGAAAACTAGCTAGGGCCTTGGTAAATATGTGCCATGTTTGTTTTGGGAACAATCTCTTTTACATGGGGAAAAACACTTAAGCTAGTGAAAGATGAGAGAAATAAAGCAGGAAGTCTTTCTGATGGACAGATTCTGTTCTTGTGGGTTTCAGAACATCTTAAGCTGATAGCTATCCTATTAATGCTCCCCCAATAACTTGTCCTAGCAGTTCTCAATCTCTAAAGGTACCTTTAAGCTATTTTTTTAATTTTAAAAAGTTGAATAAAAAGTGAACATTCAGCCAAGATAAAGCCACAGAGAGCTAAGTACTATATCATGTTTCTTTCCTTTTGACTCAAATGTGTATTAGCTTGGTGTGGTTATCTCATACAGATCAAAAGCTCTGAGTAAAATATTTGGGAAATGAATTATTCCATAATAAATGTAGCTCTGCTAGATAAAAATCTTTCCAAACCTGGGGCCTTAGAGGAAAAGTAATAAAAGGAATCCTTGGTGATGAAAAGGTTGGAAATCACTGGTCTACATGTCTGGATGCCAACGTTTGGCTGCAGATTCAAAGCCTATGACCACAGAATCCTGGGATTATTGGCATCTGACACCTCTGATGTGGTTCTTGTTAAAAAAGCAAACATGCTCCCTGCCCAACTTTCTAAAGTGTTATACATTAACTGGCTTACAAAGTGTCATTCATGGGTGGACAGGTTATTTTTTTTTGATTGTGGTTTACTGTATTTTTATACCTACAGTGAAAGAACATTTCAGAAGAAACATAGGCTTGCCTGAAGTCTACAAAGCTATGCTATTGCTGGACAAGAGCAGAACTCCTTATAACTTATGCAGCTAGAACAAGCTGTCTACACCTTTCTCCCTCTCAACACCCTTTATCCAGTACCACTGAGAATGCACATTCCATGAACACACTGGAAACAGGCTGAGAGTAACCATTGACTATAAGAAAAACAGGCTGGGGTGGGAGGGAGGTGGTTTGGAAGTGGCCTGGTGAGAGAATCATCCTACTCTTACCATTGTCTGAAGAAGTTTCCTGGAGGAGGCTTAGGAGCAGAGCTCAGAAAACATAGGATATAAGGGAACTGAAGTTTCTAGAGAAAGAAGAAACACAGAAATTTGAACCCATTCAAATTAAATGGTCACATTTACTTTTTTTATTATAATTGTGATAAAATAGATATAATATTTACCATCTTAACCAATTTTAAGCCTATGTTTCAGTAGAGTTAATTATATTCACATTGTTGTGAAACAGACCTCCAAAATGTTTTAAAAATCTTTTTATTGATTTTTTATTTTTTTAGAGAGAGAGGGAGAGGGAGAGAAAGAAACATCAAAATAAGATAGGAACATTGATCATCTGTCTCCTGCATCTCCCCACCTCCTGCATCCAGGGATCAAGCACATAACCCAGGCCTGTGCCCTGACTTGGAATTGAAGCAGCAAACTTTCAGTGTAAGGGATGATGTCCAATCAACTGAGCAACACCAGCCAGGAACCCAGAATTTTTTTTTTTTTTTTATCTTGCAATACTGAAACTCTATACCCACTAAACAACTCCACTTTCCCCTACCCTCAGTTACTGATAACTGCCATGCTACTTTCTGTTTCTATCAATTTGGCTACTTTACTGTATATCTCTCTTGTGAGTGGAATCACACAGTATTTGCCTTTTTTATGCTGGCTTATTTCACTTAGCATAATGTTCTCCAGAATTATTCAAATGTAGCATGTATCAGAATGTTCTTCTCTTTTACAGATAAATATATTCCATTCTATTTATGTACCACATTTTGCTTATCAATTTGTTTGCTTCCACATTTTGGCTATTGTGAATAATTCTGCTATGAACATAAGTGTACAAATAAAATCAATGAGATCTTGTTTTCAATGATATATATATATATATATATATATATATATATATATACACATAGACATATATATATATATATATATATATATATATATATATCCATAAGTAGTATTAATGAATTATATGCTAAATCTATTTTTAATTTTTTGATCAGCCATCATACTGTTTTCCATAGTAACTACACCATTTCACATTCCCATTAACAATGTACAAGGATTCTAATTTCTCCACATTCTTGTCAACACTTCTTGTTTTCTTTTTTTTTTCCTTTAATAGTAGCCATTTTAACTGTTGTGAAGTGGTATCACATTTTGGTTTTCATTTTCATTTTCCTGATGATTAGTGATGCTGAGCATCTCTTTATGTTTATTGGCCATTTATATACCTTCTTTGCAGAAATGTCTATGCAAGTCCTTTACATATTATTTTTTTTTATTGTTTAAAATATTACAAATAGTAGTACAGATATTTCCCCCATTTAGCTTCCCCTGGCCTCCCCTACTCCCTGGCACATACCCTCACCCACCACCTCAGTGTCTTGTGTCCATTGGTTATGCTTATATACATGTATACAAGTCCTTCGGGTGATCTCTTACCCCACTCCCAACATTCACCAGCCTTCCCACTATAATTTGAAAGTATGTTCAATGCTTCTCTGCCACAGTATCTATATCTTTGTTCATGACGTTATAATGTTCTTTATTATCTATAAATGAGTAAAATCATGTGGTATTTTTTCTGAGCAAAATAATACCACCTAGCTTATTTCACTGAGCATAATGCTCTCCAGTTCCATCTATGCTGTTGCAAATGGTAAGAATTCTTTCTTTTTTATAGCAGCATAGTATTCCATTGTGTAGATGTACTCTAGTTTTCTAATCCACTCATCTGCTGATGGGCATTTAGACTGTTTCCAGATCTTAGATATTATAAATTGTGCTGCTACGAGCATAGGGGTGCAAATATCCTTTCTGATTGGTGTTTCTGTTTTCTTGAGATATATGCCTAGAAGGGGTATTACTGAGTCAAATGGCAGTTCTATTTTTAAATTTTTGAAGAAATGCCATACTGTTTTTCACAATGGCTGCACCAGTCTGCATTCCCACCAGCAGTGAAGAAGGGTTCCTTTTTCCCCATTGATTTGTTGATGATACCCATTCTTACAGGTGTGATGTGGTACCTCATTGTTGTTTGATTTGGATCTCTCAGATGATTAGTGGCTTTGGTCATGTTTTAATGTGTCTCTTGGATTTCTAAATGTCCTCTTTCAAAAAGTGTCTATTTAGGTCCTTTGCCCATTTTTTTTTGATTGGGTTGTTTATCTTCCTTATATTAAGTTGCATAAGTTGGCTATAGATGTTGGAGAGTAAACCTTTATCAGGGATAACATTTGCAAATATATTCTCCCATACAGTGGGCTTTCTTATTGTTTTGTTGATGGTTTCTCTTGTTGAGCAGAAGCTTTTAATTTTTATATAGTTCCATTTGTTTATTTTATCCTTAGTATCTCTTACCCTAGGATCTGTGTAAAGATATAGCTATGAGATATGTTGGCAATTTTGCTGCCTATGGAGTCTTGTGGGATTTTTATGGTTTTCTGTATAATGTTCAAGTCCTTTAGCCATTTTTATGTTGTTGTTGTTTATTTGTATGGTGTAATTTGGTGATCTAGATACATTTTTTTGTATGTATCTGACCAAATTCCCTAGTAGCATTTAATAAAGAGACTGTTTTGACTCCATTATATGTTCTTGCCTCCTTTGCCAAATATTAATTGAGTATAATGGTTTGGGTCAATTTCTGGGTCCTCTATTCTGTTCCATTGGTATATTTGTCTGTTCTTTTGCCAGTACCAGGCAGTTTTGAGAATCATTGCTTGGTGATATAGTTTAATGTCTGGTGTTGTGATCCCTCAACTTTGTTCTTCTTTCTCAGGATAGTTGTGGCTATTTGGGGTCTATTTTTATACCAGATGAATTTTTGGAGAGCTTGTTTTAGATTTTTGAAATATGCCATTCGTATTTTAATAGATATTGCATTGAATCTATAAATTGCATTAGGATGTAAGGACATTTTTTTTTAGATACTACCTTTTTTCTTTATTTGGCTTTCTTTTATTTTTGTGAGGTAGTACATTCAGGTAACATTGTTTTTTTATTTTTTTTACTATGATACATGTATACAGGTCCTTCTTTAAGTGTATACTTAGGTATCTTATTTATTTATTTATTTGGTGCAGTGTTAAATGGGATTTTTTTTTTCATTTTTCTTTCTGTGAGTTCATTGTTTGTTTGTTTATTTATTTATTTATTTATCTTTATTAATTTTTATACATATCTCCCCATTGCCCCCCCTCCCTCCCAGCATAACCTAACCCACCAGTGTCTATGTTCATTGGTTATGCTTATATGCACTCATACAAGTCCTTTGATTGATCTCTTATCTACCTAACCTAACCCTACACTTCTTCCTGTAATTTCACAGTCTCTTTAATGCTTTAGTGCCTGTGTATCTATCCATTTGTTCATCAGTTTATACTGTTCCTTATTATCCACAAATGAGTGAGATGGTGTGATGCTTCTCTTTCATTTACTGGCTTATTTCACTAAGCATAAGGCTCTCCAGTTCCAACCAGGTTGCTGCAAATGGTAAGAATCCCTTCTTTTTTATGGCAGCAAAGAATTCTATTGTGTACATGCACAATAGTTTTCTGATCCACTCATCTGCTGACCGGCACCTAGACTATTTCCAAATTGTAGCTATTGTAAATTGTGCTATTATGAATACAGGGGTGCATAAATCTTTTCTGATTGGTGTTTGTAATTTCTTAGGATAAATTCCTAAGAGTGGGATTACAGGATCAAATGGGAGATCCATTTTTAGTTTTTTGAGGAAACTCCATACTGTTCTCTACAGTGGCTGCACCAGTCTGCATTCCCACCAAGAGTGCACAAGGGATCCTTTTCCTCCGCATCCTCGTCAACACTTGTCCTTTGTTGATTTGTTGATGATTGCCATTCTGACAGGTGTAAGATGATGATATCCTATGGCTGTTTTGATTTGCATCTCTCGGATGATTAGTGACTTTGAACATGTTTTCATGTGTCTCTTGGCCTTCTGTCATCTTTCAAAAAGGTTCTATTTAGGTCTGTTGCCCATTTTTTTATTGGATCCTTTATCTTCCTTTTATTAAGTTGTATAAGTTGGCTGTAGATTTTGGAGACTAAACCTTTATCAATGATAACATTTGCAAATATGTTCTCCCATACAGTGGTCTTTCTTGTTGTTTTGTTGATGGTTTCTTTTGCTGTGCAATAGCATTTTATTTTGATGTAGTCCCATTTGTTTATTTTCTTTAGCTTCATTTGCTTTTGGAGCAGTATCAGTGAATAAGTTCTTTTGGCATATGTCTGAGATTGTGCTGCCTGTGGATTCCTCTAGTATTTTTATGTTTTCCCTTCTAAAGTTTAAGTCCTGTATCCATTTGGAGTTTATTTTTGTATTTGGTGTAAGTTGGTGGTCCAGTTTCATTTTTTTTTGCATGTATCTGCCCAATTTTCCCAACACCATTTATTGAAGAGGCTATCTTGACTCCATTGTATGGTCATGCCTCCTTTGTCAAATATTAGTTGAGCATAGTGGTTTGGGTGGATATCTGGATTCTCTATTGTATTCCATTGGTCTATATGTCTGTTCTTGTGCCAGTAACAGGCTGTTTTTAGAACAGTTGCTTTGTAATATAGCTTGAAATCTGATTTTGAGATCCCACCTACTTTATTCTTCTTTCTCATAATTGCTCTGGCTATTCGTGGACCTTTTTGTTCCACATGAATCTATGAAGAATTCTTTCTAGGTCTGTGAAATATGTCTTTGTTATTTTAATGGGTAGTGCATTGAATCTATAGATTGCTTTGGGTAGTATGGACATTTTAATGATGCTGATTCTCCCAATCCATGTGCATGGTATGCTCTTTCACTGTTAACATCTTCATGCATCTCTTTTTTCAGTGTCCTGTAGTTTTCTACATATAAGTCTTTTACCACTTTAGTTAGGTTTACTCCTAGGTATCTTAATTTTTTTGGTGCAATGGTAAATGGGATTGCTTTTTGAGACTCTCTTTCAGTAATTTCACTTTTAGTGTATAGAAATGCCAAAAAATTCTTAGCATTAATTTTGTATCCTGCGACATTGCCAAATTCCTTAATTAGGTCAATTAGTTTTGAAATGGAGTCCTTTCGGTTTTTTACGTACAGTATAATGTCATCTGCAAATAAGGTGAGTTTTACTTCTTCTTTTCCAATTTGGATGCCTTTTATTTCTTCTTCTTGTCTAATTGCAATGGCTAATACTTCTAATATTATGTCAAACAGGAGAGGTGAGAGTGTGCATCCCTGTCTTGTTCCTGTTGTTAGGAGAAATGGTTTTAGTTTTTGCCCATTGAGTATGATGTTAGCTGTGGGTTGATCATATATGGCTTTTATGATGTTGAAGTATGACCTTTCTATTCCCACTTTGCTGAGAGTTTTTATCAAGGAAGAGTGTTGCATTTTGTCAAATGCTTTTTCTGCATCAATTGATATGATTATGTGATTTTTACTCTCAATTTGTTTATGTGATGTATCACATTTATTCGTTTGCAGATATTGTACCATCACTGCATTCCTGGGATGAATCCTGCTTAGTCATGGTGTATGATCTTTCTGATGTACTGCAAGATCTGTTTTGCTAGAATTTTGTTGATGATTTTGGCATCTATGTTCATGAGACATATTGGTCTATAATTCTCTTTCATTGTGTTGTCTTTATCTGGTTTTGATATTATGGTGATGCTGACTTCAGAGAAAGTGTTTGGAAGTGTTCCTTCTTCTTGAATGTTTTTGAATAGTCTGAGGAGGATACGTTTTAATTCTTCCTTGAATGTTTCGTAAAGCTCTCTGCGTAGCCATCTGGTCCCGGGCTTTTATTTGCTGGAAGCTTTTTGATGACTGCTTCAATTTATTCCATAGCTATTGGACTATTGAGATGTTTAGATTCCTCCTCGTTGAGTTTTGGAAGGTTATATGTTTCTAGTACTACGTCCATTTCTTGCAGGTTGTCCAATTTGTTGGAATAGAGTTTTTCATGTTATTTTTTAAAAAATCCTTTGTATTTACTCAGGGTCTGTTGTTATTTCTCCTCTTTCAGTTCTGATTTTGTTAATTTAGGTATTCTCTCTTTGCTTCTTGGTGAGCCTGGCTAGAGGTCCATCAATCTTATTTACCCTTTCAAAGAACCAGCTCTTGGTTTTGTTGATCTTTCAAATTGTTTCTTTGGTCTCCAATTGCTTATCTCCACTCTGATCTTCACTATTTCCTTCCTTCTGTACACATTGCACTTTTCTTCCTGCTCTCTTTCTAGCTCTAAGTGTAGGGTTAGGTAATTTATTACCATTGTTTCCTGTTGTTTGCAGTAGACTTGTAGGTCTATGAACTTCACTCTCAAGACTGCTTTCACTGTGTCCCATAAATTTTGTATTGTTGTGTTGTCATTGTCATTTGTTGCCATGATGTTTTTTATTTCTTCCTTGATCTCTCTGGTTACCAATTCGTTGTTTAATGTCATGCCATTTAGTCTCCATGTGTTTGATTTCTTTCTATTGTTTTTATTATAGTTGATTTCCAGTTTTATGCCACTGTTGTCTGAGAAAATGCTTGATATGATTTCCATCTTCTTGATTTTGAAGAGATTTTTCTTATGACCCAATATATGATCTGTCTTTGAAAATGACCCAAGTGCACTGGAGAAGAATGTATATTCTGTCGCTGGGGTGAAGTGTTCTGAAAATGTCAATTAATTCCATCTGCTCTGGTGAGTCATTTATGATTGATCTTTCTTTGTTGATTTTTTGTTTAGAGGTTTTGTCCAATGGTGACAGTGGGGTATTAACGTCTCCTACTATGATTGTATTGCTGTTAATCTCTCCCTTAATATCCTCCAGTAGTTTTTCTTATGTATTTAGGTGCTTCTATATTGGGTGCGTATATGTATACCAGAGTTATTTCTTCTTATTGGATTGTTCCCTTTAGTATTATGAAGTGATTTTCTTTATCTCTTGTTATGTCCTTCACTTTGAGATCTAATTTTTCAGACATAAGTATTGCAACCCCAACTTTTTTTCATTCCCTTTTGCCTGAAATACCATCTTCCATCCATTCACCCTCAATCTGTGTGCATCTCTTTTCCTAAGGTTGATTTGTTATAGACAGCAGATATGTGGATCATGTTTTCTTATCCAATCAATTACCCTATGTCTCTTGATTGGAGCATTTAATCTGTTTCCATTTAAAGTTATTATTGATAGGTATGCATCTGGTGCCATTTTTAGTCTTTAGCCCAGAGTTCCTTCTGCACTTTCTATTTATTTTTTTTATAGCAGACCCTTTAACATTTCTTGCATTGCTGGTTTGGTGGTAATGTATTTCCTTAGTCCTTTTTTGTCTATGACGTTTCTGATTTCACCTTCAATTTTGATTGAGAGTGTTGCAGGATATAGTATTCTTGGATTCAGACCCTTCCTTTTCATGACTTTGTATATTTCATTCCATTCCCCTATGGCCTGATGCGTTTCTGTTGAGAAGTCATTAGCTAGTCTTATGGGGGGTTCCTTTGTAAGTAACTTTCTGTTTCTCTCTGGCCACTTTTAAGATTCTTACTTTGTCTTCCATGTTTGCCAATTTAATTATAATGTGCCTCAGTGTCAGTTTTGTGGGGTTCCTTTTGTTTGGGACTCTGTGAGCTTCTTGGATTTGTGTGGGTTTTTTCTTTCCTATATTCGGGAAATTTTCTGTCATTATTTCTCCAAACAGGTTCTCTAATCCTTGTTCAGTTTGCACTCTTTCTGGAACCCCAATTATGTGGATGTTGTTGTTGTTGTTGTTGTTTTTCATGTTATCCCAAAGTTCCCTTAGGCTCTCCTCTTGCTTTTTAATTTTTTTTTCTAGAAGCTGCTGTACTTGGGTATTTTTTCCTACCATGTCTTCTAGCTCACTGATGCAGTCCTCTGCTTTTTCTAGTCTAATTTTGATGTTTTCTATTGAGTTCTTTAAAGCAATGATGTCATTTTTTACTTCTTGCATTTCTTCTTGCTTCTTCATTTCCTCTTGGCTCTTACTCATATTGTCGAATTTGCCTTCCATTCTTTTCATCCACCTTATGATCATTTCTCTGAACTCTTTCTCTGGCAGACTTATTTCTGCTTCTTTTTCATTTACTTCCTTTTTTGGTTATACCTGCCTATCTGTTGTACGTGGGCTGTTTCTTCTTCTGCCCATGGTCTTTCTTCTCCAGGTGTCTGGTTATGCAGTTCTCTCTCCTAAATTGATTCAAATGCACAAACTACAACACAACCTGGTACAGCACACAAAGCACTGAACAGAAACATATTCCCGCTGTTAATAATCACCAATAAGGTGACCACCAATGAAAGACAAATTAGGGGTAAGTAGAAAAAAGAAGAAGAGGAAAATGAGGGCAAAAGAAAGGAAAGAAGTGCCAAAACCTAATTGGGAGAGGGAAAAAAATAAATGAACAAAAAATATAACAAAATAAAATAAAAAAGGAGAAGAAGAAAAAGAAAAGAGAAAGAGAAACAAAGTCAGAGAGAAAAGAAAGTGGATAAGTGACAAAAGGGGAACAAAATATGGATGTCAGAAGAAAACTCCAATAGAACAGTCACTAATCCCAGTAAAGGCCAGCAACCACTACCTAGAGATTAATACAAACTACAAATAACAACTGGTATATAGGGAGGCAAGTGAAAAGAGAGGTAAAAAACAAAGCAGCAAAAAGCAAAATGAAATAAGTAGAATAAAGCTAAAACCATATCACCAAAAAGTACAAAAAATAGATATAATCACTGTTCAGGCAAATAGCAACAAAAGTACATAGAGAAAAAACAACTTTTTGGCTACTGAAGACAAGAAAAGAGAGGTTTGTATGTATTTGTATTAGGGGATTTGAAATTAGATAAATAAGTGAGGTGAAATTTTAACCAGGTAAAGAGAAAGAATCAGGAGAATCTAAAGTTGGAAAAGGGAAAGAGAAACAAGACAACAAAATGGGGAAAGTTAGGAGGAAAGTGTTGACATAAAGGTAGAGTTGAGCTGGAGTAAAATTATGCTAAAGGAAAATTGAAAATAGAATGTAGAACTCTAATCCCAAAGTAAAATAAAAAGAAAACAAAATGACACTTGTTTTTTTCCAAAAAGGTAAAATATTAGTAGTAATAATACTAGTTGAAAACAAAAATGTAATAATTAAAAAGGTAAAATCAATTGAGGCGGAAAGAAAAAAATAGTCTTTTAATTAAAATACAGTGGTACCTCGAGATACAAGTTTAATTTGTTTCGTAACCTGAGGCGTGGGAAAGTATGAGACACTTCAGTCGTCGTAAACTGGTGGGTCATGTGCAGCCAGCCTATCCATGCAATTACTCGTATCTCAACTGTTGCTCGTATTTCAAAGCAAAAATCGCTCACTCGATGGCTCATATGTCAAAAATCTCGTATGTTAGGGCACTCATATCTTGAGGTACCACTGTATGTAAAAATTAAAAATAAAAAAATAACAATTTTAATAAAAGAAAAAAAAATAGAATGGTCATTCACTTCCAGTATTATTCTGCTTGGCACTCCTGTTTCCCAGTAGGGAAGCTATTGCATTTCCCTGTGTTCCACTGTTGGTGTTTTAATCTCTTAATTTTTTTCTGACTATGTGAGAGTCAATTTGTGCGTCATCCACTGGGTGGCAGTGTTTCAGAATTGACCTCTGAGACAAAGCACAGGACCTCTCTAGGCTGTGCTCAGATCCTGCTACTCTGTGCTTCTCAAAACCGGTTTGTGGGGATTTTGCAGCTGGGACACTGTAATAACTCCCAGGCTGTCCCTCTGCCTCAGATAAAAACTATTCATTTTCCAGAGCTCCCCTCTGTCACCAGCTCTGAGAGTTTGCCTCAACACTTAGAGATCAAGCTCTGCCCCACCTTCCCGAACCTCTCCAGAGGCAGCTTTCCCACAGCCGGGTTCCCACAGTGTGCACATTTCTGTTCTGCGGGGCAGGATACCTCACCTTATTCCTGGCGAAATCTGACCTTTCCCTCTGCCTAGTTGGTCTCTGAATCCGCCGCTTGTCTGCGCTGATTGGAGAGTGGTGTTAGGGGTCCCTGGCTGTTCAGTGGGTACTTCAGCCACAGGTTTCAGACCGCCGCAGACATCCACCTTCCTCTGAAAGAATGTACGGTCTCCGCGTTTCTCGCTGCTGTCTCTGGCTGACAAAAACCCTGTGGCAGTGGGGCTGCCTGGCCAGGAGAGCCCCGTCCAGCAGTTCCCCGCCTTCTCCTAGAGGATAACTGACTCTTAACACTCCCAGTGCGACACTCAGCTGCTCTCTCTCGCTCTGCCCAGCGACAAAGCTCCAGAGGTGTCCTTCTATTCCGCCACCATTTTTATCCCCTGTGAGTTCATTATTGATGTATGAAAAGGCCATAGATGTCTGGGTATTAATTTTGTATCCTGCTATATTGCCAAATTCATTTATTGAGTCTAGTAGTTTTTTTTCATGGTGTTTTGGGGGTTTTCTATGTATAATATCATGTCATCTGCAAATAAGGACAGATTTACTTCTTCTTTTCAAATTTGGATGCCTTTTATTTCTTCTTCTTGTCCAATCAATATGGCTAGCACGTCAAGTACTATATTGAACAGGAGTGCTGAAAGTGGGCATCCTTGTCTTGTTCCTGTTCTTAGGGGAACTGAGTTTAGTTTTTGCCCATTGAGTATGTTGACTGTAGGTTTGTTATATATGGCTTTTATTATGTTGGGGTATGATCCCTCTATTCCCATTTTGCTGAGAATTTTTATCAAGAAAGGGTGTTGGATTTTGTCAAATGCTTTTTCTGCATCAATTTATATAATTATGTGATTTTTGTTACTCAGTTTGTTTATGTGATGTATCACATTTATTGCTTTGCGGATATTGTACCATACTTGCATTCCCAGAAAAAATCCCCTGGGGTGACGGTGCATGATCTTTTTAATGTATTGCTGAATCAGATTTGCTAGAATTTTTATGAGGATTTCATCATCTATGTTTATCATGAATATTGGCCTGTAGTTCACTTTTTAGTGGTATCTTTATCTGGTTTTGTGATTAGGGTAATTCTGGCTTCATAGAAAGAGCTTTAAAGTGTGCCTTCCTCATGAATTTTTTGAAATACCCTGAGGAGGGTAGGTTTTAGTTCTTCTTTGGATGCTTGGTAGAACTTCTCTGTAAAGCTCTCCAGACCAGAACTTTTGTTTGCTGAAAGATTTTTAATGATTGCTTCAATTTCTTCCATAGCTATCACCCTATTAAGATTTCTAGAATCTTTCTGATTGAATTTTTGAAGGTTGAATTTTTCTAAGAATAATCTATTTCCTCCAAGTTGTCCAGTTTGTTGAAATAGAGTTGTTCCTAGTATTTTTAAATAATCCTCTGCATTTCTGTGGTGTTTGTTGTTATTTCTCTTCATTTCTGATTTTATTTATTTGGGTTCTCTCTCTTTGCTTTTTGTTGAGCCTAGTTCATCAATCTTTATTTTAACCTTTCGAAAAACCAGTTCTTGGTTTTGTGTTTTATTTTTGGTCTGTATGTTTTATCTCCACTCTGTCTTTATTATTTCCTTCCTTTTGCTTACACTGGGCTTTTCTTGTTGCTCTCTTTCTAGCTCTTTGAGTTATAGTGTTAGGTAATTTATTCCCATTGTTTCTTATTTTTTTGCTGTAGGCTTGTAGAGCTATGAACTTCCCTCTCAAGACTATTTCGCTGTGTCCCATAGATTTTGTATTGTTTTGTTTTCATTTTCATTTGTTGCCTTAATGCTTTTTATTTCTTCTGTGATCTCTGTGGTAACCCAGTCATTGTTTAATAGCATGTTATTTAGTCTCCTAGTGATTGATTATTTCAGTTTTTATTGTAGTTGATTTTGTTTTATACCATTGTGATCTAAGAAGCTTGATATGATTTCTATATTCTTATATTTGAAGAGACTTTTCCTGGGACCCAATATATAGTCTATCTTTGAAAATGATCCATGTGCACTTGAGTCGAATGTATATTCTGTGGCTTTGGGGTGAAATGTTCTGAAGATGTCAATTAATTTCATCTGATCCAGTGGGTCATTTATGATTGATGTGTCTTTGCTGATTTTTTGTTTAGAGAATTTGTCCACTGGTGATAGTGGGGTATTAAAGTACCGTACTATGATTGTATTGCTGTCATGTTCTCTCTTGATAGCCTCCAGAAGTTTTTTTTTTTTTTTTTAATGTATTTGGGTGTTCCTGTATTGGGTGGGTATATGTTTACCAGAGTTATTTTTCTTTGTTGGAGTTCTCCTATTGGTATTATGAAGTGGTCTTCCTTATCTCTTTTTATGCCCTGGACTTTGAGATCTAATTTGTAAGTACAAGTATTGTAAACCCAGCTCTTTTTCATTTCCATTCGCCAGAAAGAACTTTTTCTATCCCTTCATCAGCAGTCTGTGTGAGTCTTTTTTCTGAGGTGGGTTTCCTGTAGACAGCAGATATATGGATCATGTTTTTTTTTTTTAATTTCTTTATTGATTAAGGTGTTACATATGTGTCCTTATTACTAGGTCATGTATTCTTATCCACTCATCTACCCTATATCTTTTGAATGAGGCATTTAATCCATTTACATTTAAAGTTATTTTCGATGCCCTAACAGTTTGGTTCAGTGGATAGAGCATCGGCCTCTAGACTGATAGGTTCCAGGTTCAATTCCAGTCAAGGGCATGTACCTTGGTTGTGGGCACATCCCCAGTGGGGCTGTGCAAGAGGCAGCTGATGGATGTTTGTCTCTCATCCATGTTTGTAACTTTCTTTCCCTCTCCCTTCCTTTCTGTAAAAAGTCATATATATATATATATATATATATATATATATATATATATATATATATATATATAGTTATTATTGATAGATGCTTGCTTGTAGCCATTATTTTCTTTATGCCTGCATTGCTTCTTTGCTTCCTATTTCTTCTTTTTATAGCAGGCCTTTTAGCATTTCCTGCTTTGCTGGTTTGTTGATAATAAACCCCCTTATTTTTTTATATTGTATGTGAAGATCCTGATTTCACCCTCAATTTTGATCAATAACCTTGCTGGGTTCAGTATTTTTGTATTCAGACCTTTGCATTGCATGATTTTGTATATTTCATTCTATTCCCTTTTGGCCTGAGTTGTTCATGTTGAGAAATCAGTCTCTACGTTGATGGGGATTCATTTGTACATAATTTTCTCTCTCTCTGGCTGCTTTTAATAGTCTTACTTTGTCATTGGTGTTTGCCAATCCTGTCTAATAAAAGAGTAATATGAAAATTAACCATCACTCTGCTACAACACAAGCCTCGCCCACTAGCCAGTCAGGAGCAAGTATTAAAATTAATCCAACAAAGGTGGCTGTGGCCATGGATAAAGCAGGCAGCTTGGGTTTCCCCGACAATGGAGGAAGCCAAGTTTCTGCATTCTCTGGACAGACCAGGCCTCCACTCAAGCCTACAAAGTTTTAATTATAGAAAATAAATAAATAGCAGATACCAGGGCCTCTGCTTGGGTCTCCAGGTGGCGTGGCTGGTCTGCAAATTACCTCAGGCTCCTCACCCAGGATGTTCCATGACCCAAGGGAACCCCCACCCTGATCTGGAACACCCTTCAGGGCAAACCAGCTGGCCCCCACCCGGTCACCAGGCCTCTATCCTATCTAATAAACAACTAATATTCAAACTGACCTTCATTCCAATACACAAGACGACTGCCCTATGTGTTCAAAGATGGCTGCCCCCATGTGGACACAAGATGGCCACCATAAGATGGCCATCAGGGGAGGGCAGTTGGAAGAGAACAGGCTTGTAGGGGAGGGCAGTTAGGGGTCACCAGCCTCGCAGAGGAGTGAGGTTGAGAGCTAACTGGGGCTGCAGGAAAGGGCAGTTGTGGGGGGACCCAGGGCTGCAGGGGAGAGCATTTGGGGGAGACTGGGCCTACAAAGGAGGACAGTTAAGGGTAACCAGGCCTGCAAGGGAGGGCAGTTAGGGGCAAACAGACTAGTAGAGAAGCAGTTAGGTATCAATAAGTCTGGCAGGGGAGTCATTAGTGGGTGATCAGACTGGCAGGAAGAAGCGGTTATGGGCAATCAGGAAGGCAGGCAGGTGAGCAGTTGACATCCAGCAGTCCTGGATTGTGAGAGGGATGTCTGACTGCCCAATATTGGACCTAAAGTGGCAGTCAAACATCCCTCAAGGGTCTGAAGATTGGAGAGGGTGCAGGCTAGGCTGAGGGACACACACCCCTGTGCACAAATTTTGTGCACTGGGCCTCTAGTTTAATTACAATATGCCTTGGCATTGATCTTTTGGGGTTCCTTTTGCTTTTGAGTCTGTGAGTTTCTTGGACTTGTGTTTTTTCTTCCCTATATCATGGGAATTTTTGTCATTTCTTCAAACAGGTTTTCTATTCCTTGCTCAGTTTTCTCTCCTTCTGGAACCCTTAATATGTGGATGTTTTTACATTTTGTGTTGTCCCAAAGTTTCCATAGGCTCTCCACTCGTTTTCTAAGTTTTTTTTTTTTTTTCTAGAAACTATTCTGCTTGGGTGTTTTTCCTACCTTGTCTTCTAGCGCACTGATGTATTCCTCTGCTTCTTTGAGTCTACAGTTGATGCTTTCTATTGAGTTCTTTATAGCAGCAATGTCATTTTTCATTTCTTCTTGGTTCTTCTTTCATTTCCTCTTGGTTCTTACACCTGTTGTTGAATTTGTCTTCCATTCTTTACAGTAACCTTATGATCATTTCTCTGAATTCTTTCTCTGACATATGACTTCCCTTCATTTTGTTTATTTCTTTTTCTGATGATGTCTCTTTTTCTTTTTTTTTTTTTGGCAGGGTTATTTTTATATTTTTAATAAATCTTTATTGTTTAGATTTTTACAGTTGTTTCTCTTTTCCCCCCCATAAATCCCCTCCACTTTTTTCCCAACTCACCTCATGCCCTTATCCACCCATTGTCCTCATCCATAGGTGTAAGATTTTGTCCATTTTTTCCCACCCCAACCCCATACCACTTTCCCCATGAGAACTGTCAGTCCACTCCCTTTCTGTGTCCCTGATTCTATTGCATTCACCAGATTATTCTTTTCTTCAGATTTTTTACTGCCTTGATTTTTACATTCACTTGTTGATAGATATGTATTTGTGGTCACTTTTCTGTTCATAAATTTTATCTTTGCCTTTTTCTTAACCTTCTTAGAGAATACCCTTCAGCATTTCATATAATACTGGTTGATAAACTCCTTTTTCTTAACATTTTTATTGTGTTATATGTATACATATCTTCCCATTGCTCCCTCTCCCAGGCATATTCTAACCCCGCTCCCCCAGTGTCTTGTATTCATTAGTTATGCTTATATGCATGCATACAAGTCCTTTGGTTGATCTCTTATCTACCCCACCTCTTCTTAATCTTCCTGCTGTAATTTGACAGTCTGAAGCTTTACTGCCTCTGTATCTATCCTTTTGTTCATTAGTTTATAATGTTTTTTATTATCCATAAAGGAGTGATATCATGTGGTATTTCTCCTTCATTGACTGGCTTATTTCAGTTAGCATAAGGCTCTCCATTTCCACCCAGGTTGCTGCAAATGGTAAGAATTCCTCATTTTAATGGCAGCGTACATTTCCATTGTGTAGATGTACCATAGTTTTCTGATCCACCCATCTGCTGATGGGCACCTAGGCTATGTCCAAATTGTAGCTATTATAAATCATGCTGCTAAAAACATAGGGGTACATAAATTCTTTCTGATTGGTGTTTTTACTTTCTTAGGATATATTCCTAAGAGTGGGATTGCTGGGTCAAATGGGAGATCCATTTTTAGTTTTTTGAGGAAACTCCATACTATTCTCCACAGTGGCTACATAAGTCTGCATTCCCAACAGCAGTGCACAAGGTTTCCTTTTTCTCCGAATCCTCACCAACACTTGTCCTTTGTTGATTTGTTGATGATTGCCATTCTGACAGGTGTAAGATGGTATCACATTGTTGTTTTTATTTGCATCTCTGTGATAATTAATGACTTTGAACATGTTTTCATATGTCCTTGGATTTCTTTCTGTCATCTTTCGAAAAGGTTCTATTTAGGTCCATTGCCCATTTATTTATTGGATCATTTATCTTCCTTTTATTAAGTTGTATAAGTTGGCTGTAATGTTGGAGATTGAAATTTTATCAATGATAACATTTGCAAATATGTTCGCCCATACAGTGGGCTTTCTTGTTTTGTTGATGGTTTCTTTTGCTGTGCAAAAGCTTTTTATTTTGATGTAGTCCCATTTGTTTATTTTCTCTTTAGCTTCCATTGCCCTTGGAGCAGTATCAGTTAAAAAGTTCTTTTGGCGTATATCTGAGATTGTGCTGCCTGTGGATTCCTCTAGTATTTTTATGGTTTCCCATCTTATGTTTTAAGTCTTCTATCCATTTGAGTTTTTTGTTTGTTTGTTTTGTTTTGTTTTGTTTTTTTTAGTTTATGGTTTAAGTTGTTGGTCTAGTTTCATTTTTTTGCATGTATCTGTTCAGTTTTCCCAACACTATTTATTGAAGAGGCTGTCTTGGCTCTATTGCATGTTCATGGCTCATTTGTCAAATACTAATTGAGCATAGTGGTTTGGGTGGATATATGTATTCTCTATTCTATTCCATTGGTATATATATCTATTCTTGTGCCAGTACCAGGCTGTTTTGAGAACAGTTGCTTTGTAATATAGCATGAAATCTGGTATTGAGATCCACCTACTTTATTCTTCTTTCTCAGGACTGTTGTGGCTATTTGGCATCTTGTTTTGTTCCTAATGAATCTTTGAATAGTTCTGTCTAGGTCTGTGAAATATGTCGTTGGTATTTTAATGGGAAGTGCATGGAATCTATAGATTGCTTTGGGTAGTATGGACATTTTAATGATGCTGATTCTCCTAATCCATGAGCATAGTATGCTCTCCCATCTGTTTACATCTTCCTCCATCTCTTTTTTCAGTGTCCTATACTTTTCTGCATATAGGTCTTTTACTTCCTTAATTAGGTTCATTCCTAGGTATCTTGATTTTTTTTGGTGTGATGGTAAATGTGATTGCTCTTGTAGTCTCTCTTTCTGTAATTTTTTTTATCAGTGTATAGAAATGCCATAGATTTCTTGGCATTAATTTTGTATCCTGCTACATCCCCAAATTTATTTATTAAGGCAATTAGTTTTTGGATAGAGTCCTTCGGTTTGTTTATGTACACTATCATATGATCTGCAAATAAGGACAGCTTTACTTCTTCTTTTCCAATTTGGATGCCTTTTATTTCTTCTTCTTGTCTAGTTGCAATGGCTAATACTTCCAGTCCCATGTCAAACAGGAGTGGTGAGAGTGGGCATCCCTGTCTTGTTTCTGTTCTTAGGGGAAATGTTTTTAGTTTTTTGTCCATTGAGTATGATGTTAGCTGTGGGTTTATCATATATGACTTTTATGGTGTTGAGGTATTACTCTTTTATTGCCATTTTGCTGAGAGTTTTTATCAAGAAAGGGTGTTGGACTTTGTCAAATGCTTTTTCTGCATCAATTGATAAGACTATGTGATTTTTATCTCTCAATTTGTTTATGTGATGAATTACTTTTCTTCATTTGCAGATATTGTATCACCTTGACTTCTTGGGATGAATCCTATTTGGTCATGGTTTATGATCTTTCTGATTTACTGATGGATCCGATTTGCTAGAATTTTGTTGAGGATTTTGGCATCTGTGTTCATGAGAGATATTGGCCTATAATTCTCTTTCATTGTGTTGTCTTTATCTGGTTTTGGTATTATGGTGATGCTGGCTTCATAGAAGGTGTTTGGAAGTGTTCCTTCTTCTTGAATGTTTTTGAATAGTATGAGGAGGATAGGTTTTAATTCTTCCTTGAATGTTTGGTAAAACTCTTCTGTGTATCCATGTGGTCCCGGGCTTTTGTTTGCTGGAAGCTTTTTGATGACTGCTTCAATTTCTTCCATAGTTATTGGACTATTGAGATGTTTAGATTCTTCCTGATTGCTATTTGGAAGGTAATATTTTTCTAGGAGTATGTCTATTTCTTGGCGGTTGTCCAGTTTTTGGAACAGAGTTGGTCATAGTGTTTTTTAGTATTACTTTGCATTTGGAGGGGTCTGTTGTTATTTCTCCTCATTCATTTCTGATTTTGCTTATTTGGGTATTCTCTCTTTGCTTCTTGGTGAGCTGGGCTAGAGGTCTATCAATCTTGTTTATCCTTTCAAAGAACCAGCTCTTGGTTTTGTTAATCTTTTGAATTGTTTCTTTGGTCTCCATGTTGTTTATCTCAGCTCTGATCTTTACTATTTCCTTCCTTCTGAGTACATTGAGCATTTCTTGTTGCTTTCTTTCTAGCTCTTTGAGTTGTAGGGTTAGGAAATGTATTACCATTGTTTCCTTTTTTTTTTTTTGCAGTCAGCTTGTAGAGCTATGAACTTCCTTCTCAAGACTGCTTTCACTGTGTCCCATAAATTTTGTATTGTTGTGTTGTCATCGTCATTTGTTGCCATGATGTTTTTTATTTCTGGTTGTTAAATCCCTTTAGCTATTTTTTGTCTATGAAGATCTTTATCTTACCTTCAATTCTGAATGATATCTTTGCTGGGTAGAGTAATATTGGTTGCAGGTCCTTGCTGTTCATCACTTTGTATGTTTCTTGCCACTCCCTTCTGGCCTGCATAATTTCTGTTGAGTAATCATCTAACAGTCATCTTACTCCTTTGTAAGTTTTTAACTGTTTTTCTCTTGCTGCTTTTAAGATTCTCTCTTTGTCTTTTGCCCTTGGCATTTTAATTACGATGTGTCTTATTGTGGTTCTCTTTAGATTCCTCTTATTTGGGATTTCCTGTGATTTCTGGATTTGTATGTCTATTTCTTTCACCAAGTAGGAGAAGCTTTCAGTCATTATTTCTTCAAATAGGTTTTCAATATTTTGCTCTTTCTCTTCTTCTGGCACCCCCATAATTTGGATGTTGGTACACTTCACATTGTCTCAGAGGCTCCTTACACTATGTATGCACTTTTGGATTCTTTTTACTTTTCCACTTCAGTGCTTTTTGCTTCTTTGTATTTCAATTCATTGGCTCAATTCTTGGGATCCTCTAATTTGCTGTTGGATCTCTGTATACAATTCTTTATTTCAGTCAGTGTATGCTTGATTTCTGATTGTTCCTTTTTCATATCCTTGAAAGTCTTACTAAATTTCATGGAGGTTTCTAGAAGATTCTTGAGTAACCTTATAACTGTGGTTTTGAACTCTATATCCACTATTTTGCTTTCACCCATTTTTTGCATTTGTGACTTGTTTCTTTTTCTCTGCAATTTGGCTGCTTCCCTGTGTTTGTTTCTATGTACTGAGTAGCTGCTACATTTTCTTGAGTTGACAGAGTGGCCTTGTTTGGTTGTTGTCCTATTGGGCCCAGTGGCTCAGCCTCCCCAATCACCTGAGGTAGATGCTCTTGGTGCATCCCTCTGCGTGCTGTTTGTACAGTTTTGTTGTTGTTAACTCTTGATTGTTGTTGGTATCCCTAAGAAGAATTGACCTCCTGGCCAGTTGGCTGTGATGACCAGCTGTTTCTATACTGGAACATCTGTTGCACAGGAGATACTCTTATGGGGCAGGACTTGATTTAGTAGGGCTTTGGTGTTCACTGAGTCTACCCCTTGAGTGTTTTTTATGGATCTGAAGAATTGTAATTTACTATGGTCTCACTCTGACCACTGGGTACACTAGCTATTGTATCTCCAAGAAGGTGCACAATCATCCACTCTCTGGGGTCACCCAGGAGGAGCTACAGAGACATCTGCATTTACTCCTCTTTGTATGGGGTTTGGGATCGCCCAGAGAAGGCCCAGCTGTGAAGTAAGGCCAATGCTTCTGCCAAGCAGTGGACCTTCTTTTGGAATTTCTGGGGTTCTCTGATCCAGCTGCCATTTTTTTAGGAAAAAGGATAGACCATTCATATTCAAAAGCTGATGTGCACAGCTTGAGTGGGATGATAAATTGGAAGGGGTGGGTATCTGGAAATCACAAGAGTGGAGCAAACAGTGATGGCTGCCCTGAACCAGAGAAGTCTTAGATTCCTGTATGTACCTCCATACAGGAACAATGATCACTGTGAGCATCTCTAAGAGTAAGCTGCCCTTGCATTCCTGTCCTAATGTCAGAAAGACTAGTTTTACCATATATGTGTCTTAGTCCCTCAGTATCTTGCCCAGAACTGGAGTTCAGAGCAAGTGGGAACTTGTATCTCCCAGTATAAAGAGCAGCACTTTCCATGCCTCAGCACCTCTTATGGGTGTCAATGTGTTTTCTTCAGCTCTCTGGTTGTGGAACTTTCACTCAGCCAGCTTTCCCGCCATTCTAGGTGGTAGTTGTTCTGCCATTTAGTTGTGGTTTTGATATGTTTGTGAGAGGCAGCAAGTATAGTTGATTACTTATGCTGCCATATTGGATTTTGTCCCTCTTTTTCTTTCATATGTGGGCTGTTTCTTTGTCTCTCTGTGATCTTTCTTCTCTGGATATCTGGTTATGTAGCTCCCTCTCTCTTTTTCCTAGGTGAAATCTGACCTATCTGTGAGAAGGTGCAGAGCTCCTCCAAGTTTGCATATTTGCGCTGCTTGAGATCAGGAGTTCCTGGGTTCATAGCTGTTCCCTGGGTGTTGTTGCTGTAGATTCCCAGGATGTACAGACTTCTAATAACAGCCACTCTCCCCTTCAAGGTGATGCAGTCTCCGAGTTAGAGCCAGTTGCTCCAGGAGAGATTTAGCAGCAGTGAATGCTGCCCAGTCAGGGGAACCTGATCCTGTAATCCCTAACAATCCCTTAGAGTATAGCTGTCCCTCACCAAAAAATACACTCACTGTGCTACCACACACTCTCCTTTTGTTATATCACTCTTGATTGTAATCTTCAATGCTCCTCCCATATTTTTATTTTTCATTTTTTATATTTATTTTTGTTATTTTTTTAATTTATTGGGGTGACATTGGTTAATAAAATCATATGTTTTAAATCTACAGTTCTATAATACATCTTCTGTACATTGTAACCCACTCGCCTGCCAACCTGATCACCCCTAACTTCTTGTCTGCCTGCCTGATCACCCCTAACCACCTCTGCCTGCCTGCTTGATCACCCCTAACCATTCTGCCAGCCTGATCACCCTTAACCATTCTTCTGCCTGCCTGATTGGCCCTTATTACTCACCTGCCTGCCTGATCACCCCGAACTGCCTCTTCCTGCCTGATAACCCCTAACAACCACCGCCTGCCTGCCTGCCTGCCTAATCACCCCTAACCATTCACCTTCCTGTCTATCTGATTGCCCCCTAACTACTCATCTCCCTGCCTGATTGCCCCTAACTGCTCTCCTGCCTACCTGATCACACCTAACCCCTCTGCCTGCCTGCCTGATTGCCCCTAACTGCCTCTGTCTTGGCCCCTGCTGCTGCAGCTTCATCAGGAAGGACATCCAGAATGATGTCTGGAAGATCATTTGGCGGTCTGATCTAATTAGTATATTATACTTTTATTATTATAGATATTCTGATTGTAGAATTGCTGGGTTATAAGGCAGTTCCATTTTTTATTTTTTTTAAATAACTCCAGCTGAGACCGGTTTGGCTCAGTGGGTAGAGCGTCGGCCTTCGGACTGAAGGGTCCCAGGTTCGATTCCAGTCAAGGGCATGTACCTTGGTTGCAGGCACGTCTCCAGTGTGGGGCGTGCAGGAGGCGGCTGATCGATGTCTCTCTCTCTCATCGATGTTTCTAACTCTCTATTCCTCTCCCTTCCTCTCTGTAAAAAAATCAATAAAATATAGTAAAAAAAAATAACTCCAGACTGCTTTCACAGTGGCTCCACCAATCTGTATTCCCACCAACAGTGAACGAGGGTTCCCTTTATTCCACAACTTTACCAACACTTGTTTTTTGTTGATCTTTTGATGATAACCTTCTGATAGGTATGAGGTGATATCTTATTGTGGTTTTAATTTACATTTCTCTGATGCTTCCTGATATTGAACATCTTTTCACATCACTATTGGCCATCTCTATGTCTTCTTTGGAGAAGTGTCTATTTGGGTCCTTTGCCCATTTTTTAACTGGATTGTTTGTTTTCTTGGTGTTGAGTTTAATAAGATCTTTAGAAATTTTGTATTTTAAGCTCTTATCAGATATATCAGTGTTGAATATGTTCTCCCAGTAGGTAGATTCACTTTTCATTTTGTTTATGGTTTCTTTCACTTTATAAAAAAGCTTTTTAGTTTGATAGTCTCATTTATTTATTTGTTTCTCTTGCTTGAGGATACATATCAGAAAAAGTATTCCTATGAGATTGTTCAAGATCCTACTGCTTTTGTTTTCTTCTACACTTTTTAATGGTTTCCAGTCTAATATTTAAGTCTTTACTCTATTTTGAGTTTATTTTTATGTATAATGTAAGAAGGTAGTTTCATTTTTTGTACCTATCCATCCAATTATTACAACACCACTTATTGGATAGACCATCTATTTCCCATTGCATATTCTTACCTCCTTTGTTAAATATAATTTGACCATAAAGGCATGGGTTTATTTCCAGGGTCTCTGTTCTATCCCATTAATCTATATGTCTGCATTTATGCCAGTGCCATGTCCTTTTATTATAGTTTGATATCAGGTAACATGACTTCTTCAATTTTGTTCTTTTATTTTTTTTTTCAAGATTGCTGTGGCACCCTAGTTGTTTTGGCTAGGTGGATAGAGTGTCAGCTTGCAGACTACAGGGTCTTGGGTTTGAGTCCAGTCAAGGGCACGCACCTCTGTTGCAGACTCCTCTAGAACCCAGGGCTTTGGTCAGGGTGTGTGCTTCTCTCACATTGATATTTCTGTATTTCCCTCTGTCTTCCACTCAATCTAAAATCAATGAAAAATATCCTTGGGTGAGGATTAAACATAAAAAAGACTGTTGTGGCTATTTTGTGGTTCCATATAAATATTTTGAGTGATTATTCTAGTTCTGTGAAATACACTATTGGTACCTTGATAGGAATTTCATTGAATCTATACATCGCTTTGGGTTGTGTGGACATTTTGAAGATGTTATCTACTCCTATTCATGATCTCAGTATATGCTTCTACTTATTTGTACCTTCCTCAGTTTCTTTATTCAATATCTTAAAATTTTCTAAGTACAGTTATTTTTTACATCCTTGGTTAAATTTATTCCTAGTTATTTTATTCCTTTTTGCTGCAATTTTAAATGGGATTGCATTTGTAGTTTACTTTCTGATAGTTCTTTATTGGTGTATAAAAATGTAACTTATTTCTGGATTTTTTTTTTTTTTTTTATCCTGCTACTTTACTAAATCCATTTATCAGCTATAATAGTTTTTTGGTGGAATCTTTAGGGTTCTCTATATACAAGAGTAGAGGTCTGGTGCATGAAATTCATGAATGGATAGGGTCCCTAGGCCTGGCCAGAGATCAGGGCCAATCAGGGCCTTCTTTCCCCTGGCTGCCAGCTGCCAGCCAGGGCCTTTCTTCATTTCGCACTGACCCCTGCTGGTCATTGTATGTCATAGTGTTCAGTTGAATTGGTTGGTCAAACTCCCAAGGGAACAATTTGCATATCTCATCTTCAAATAATGATAGTTCTACTTCTTCTTTTCCAATATGGGTGACTTTTATTACTTTTTATCTAATGGGTATGGCTAAGACTTCAGTATTACTTTGAGTGGCCAGATTATTATGATCTCTGAATGCATAAATACTCTGACCACTCAATGTATATCCTATATAATAAAAGGTTAATATGCAAATTGTCCCCTTGCCAGGAGTTGGATCAGCAGGCAGGCCAGTCAACTGCCCATGTCCTCTCCCCCTGGCCAGGCTAGGCAGCAGACCCCACCCATGCACAAATTCATGCACCGGACCTCTAAAATATATAATATATATCTATCCTGAGTGGACAGATTATTATGTGTTCAGAGATCATAATAATCTGTCCACTCAGTGTATGTTCAATAAGAGTAGTGAAATTGGATATCCCTGCCTTGTTCTTAAACTTAAGAGAAATGATTGCAATTTTTGCCCATGGAATAAGATGTTGGCATATGTGGCCTTTATTACATTGGGTTTGTCATATATGGCCTTTATTACATTTAAGTATGTTCCCTCTATTTCAATTTTGCTGACAACTTTTATCGTAATTGGGTACTGGATTTTATGAAATGCCTTTTTCTGCATCTATTGATAAGATTATATGACTTTTATCATTCATTTTATGTATGTGGCATATCATATTTATTGATTGGCTGATATTGGACCCACCTTACATCACTAGAATAAAGCCCATCTGATAATGGTGTATAATTTTTTAATGTATTGCTGGATGAAGTTTCCTAATATTTTCTTGAGTATTTTAGCATTTATGTTCATCAAGAATGTAACCTATAACCTCCTTTCTTGGTAGTATTTTTATCTGGTTTTTGAATTAGGTTAATGCTTGTATAATAAAATGAGCTTGGGAGTCTTCCCTGCTCGTGAATTTATTGGAATAGTTTGAGAATGATAGGTTTGGTTCTTTATATATTTAGTAAAATTCACCTATGAAACCATTAGGTTCAGAACTTTTGTTTGTTGGGAGTTTTGTGATTTCACTTATTTTAAACTGTCTATTCAGATTCTTTGATTATTCCTGATTCAGTTTTGGAAGATTATGTTTTTAAGAATTTACCCATTTCATACAGATTTCCAATTTTTTGGCATATAGTGGTTTGAAATACTATACAATAAAAGGATAATATGAAACCGACCCACTAGTGGAAGGACTGTTTGCTGTGAGGCACAATGACCACCAAGGGGCAGACAAAATGCAAGAGCTTCCCCTGGTGGTCAGTGCACTTCTACAGGGGGAGTACCACTCAGCCAGAAGCTCTGAGCAAGCTAATGGCTGGCGAGTGCAGCAGCAGTGGCAGGAGCCCAGCCGCTGGCTAAGCCATAAGTTGGACATCCCCTGAGGGCTCCTGGACTGCAAGAGGGTGCAGGCCTGGCTGAATACCCCCAGAGTACACTAATTTCATGCACTTGGCATCATATATATATATATATATATCCCTTGTTTTTCTTTGGTGTCACCTGCTATGTCTCCTCTTACATTCTCAATTTTATTTATTGTGGTCCTGTAGTTGTTTTTTTTTCTTGTAAGTCTGGTTAAAGTTTTCTCAATCTTGTTTATCTTTTCAAAGAACCGGCTCTTGGTTTCATTGATCTGTTATATTGTATTGTTTAGACTCTAATTCCTTTATTTCTACTCTGTTCATTATTATTTCCTTTTTTTTTCTAGTCAATTTGGGCTTTATTTGTTGGGATTTTTGTTTGTTTGTTTGTTTTTTACAATTTCCTTAAATGTAACCTTCATTTGGGACAACAAGTATGGAACTAGAAAATATTATGCTAAGTTTTGAGAAAGGCAAAATATCACATGATATCACTTATTTGTGGAATCTAATGAACAAAAGGAGTTACTGCAGTACCTTCAATTTTTTAAATATATTTTATTGTAATAGTATTACAGATATCTCTCATTTCTAATTTCTTTCCCTCTTCCACCTAGGCCCTATCCACTCCTCCTCCCCTCTTCATCACTACTCTTTTGCCCATATCCATAGACTATGCATATAAGTATGTATATAAGTTCTTTGGTTTATTTCTTCTCATCCCCCTAACCCCACATCAACATATGTCAGTCTATTCCATGCCTCCATACTTTGGGTCTTATTTTATTGGTCAATTTGTTTTGTTCATTAGATTCCACAAATAATTGAAATCATGTGACATTTTGCCTTTCTCAAAACTTAGCATAATATTTTCTAGGTACATCTTTGTTGTCCCAAAGAGTAAGAGATCCCTCTTTTTTACAACTGCATAGCATTCTATTGTGTAAATGTCCCACAGTCTTTCATATATTCATTTACTTATGAGCACTTGGGCTGTTTCCAAATCTTAGGTATTATAAATAATGCTGCTATGAACATTGGAATGCATATATTCTTTCTGATTGGTGTTTTGCAGGTTTTAGGATATATTCACAGAAGTGGGATCATAGGGTTAAATGGGAGTTCCATTTTTAATTTTTTGAGGAAACTCTATACTGTTTTCCATAGTGGCTGCACCAATTTGCATTTCCACCAGCAGTGAACTAGTGTTCCTTTTTCTCCACATCCTCATCAGCACTTGTTTATGGACATTTTTTTATAATAGTCATGCTTTCAGGTGTGAGGTGATATCTCATTGTGATTTTAATTTGCATTTCTCTGATGATTAGCAACTTTGAGCATTTTTTCATATGTCACTTGGCCAAAAATTTTTATGCTCTCTTTGGATAAATATCAATTTTTTGAATATTTTCCCTGTTTCTTGAAATAAGCCTGTAAAGCTATCTATTTCCCTCATAGGACTGCTTTCACGGTACCCCACAGATTTTGGGTTGTTGTGAGCTCATTTTTGTTTATTTCAAGGTATCTTTTGATTTATGCAGAGAAGCATAGGACTTGGTTGGAAAGTCTATAAGGAGGAATCTCCAAAAGGTTGTGGGGCACTAGGAGGACCTTTCCAAGAGTAGAAGACCCTGTCTTGAATTTTCTAAAGAAGTCTGAGTCCCTGGCTGTTTTACTAGAATCTTTATGTTTAGATTTCAAAATATCCTTGCTTAAAGGACAGTACAGACGCATGTGTCTTCTCAAGTATGCTTACACTACTGATAGTATCTAATAGTTAATTTTAATTTAAGCTGTTGTTACAATAAAAGCCCAAAAAGTCAGGCAAACAGTACTGCTACTTGGTTGCTAAAGCCAAGCAGTCCCTCAGCCTCTCTTTTACAGAAACGTGTGTCAGAATAATCCATTCATCTGTTGCTCAGGGTCTGCTGATTATTCCCAGCAAGTAGTTCCCTGTGTGAGGACCCAGGAATTCAGCAGCAAGGTGAGAGAGGCACTTTCTTATTTTAAAAAAAAATGATACTTTTACACTAAAGTTATTAGAGGCCCAGGAGTTACTGCCATACTGGGAACAAATCTCAGAACCAATTATCTCTCTGCATACATACCCATTCTTTCTCCAGCCTCCTGAGAGTTGTCAAGGTCGTGTTATCTCTAGAATACTTTTTAAGAATATGAGTATATTTTCCATTGGAAAAATAAACCTATTTCTAAAATTAAAGAAAAAAATACAGAAGAAATCTGGCATCCCCTTTCCCTGAATGAATTCAGAGCCAAGATCCTTGAAGGGAATATACACTGAGTAGCCAGATTATTGTGATTTGTGAACACATAATAATCTGGCCACTCAGTGTATATATATGACCACTCAGTATATATATATAAACTTTCATATATATATATATATATATATATATATATATATATATATATATATGGCCTGGTGCATGAATTCATGCATGGGCAGTTGGCTGACGTGTCTGCTGGTCAAACTCCTGGTGGAAGGGACAATTTTTATATTAGCCTTTTATTATGCAGGATATACACTGAGTGGCCAGATTATTACGTGTTCAGAGATCATAATAATAATCTGGCCACTCAGTGTAGTAGGCAGTTAGATGTACATGAGCAGTGCAAGGACAATAGGCCAAGTCGAAGAGAAATAGATTCTGAGACATACTTCCTACCATTCCAACTGCTCTGAAGCTAGGAATAAAGGAAACTGTGTAGAACTAACATTTAATCATAACTAATTAGAAGAAATTTATACTTTTTGCGTTACAGAATGTATTGAAATAAAGGAAAAAGAAATTAGACAAACTAAAGGGATATGTATAAGTTATAGAAGGTATATGTAAATTGTAAAAGTATGTATAAATTACAGAGGGTCTGTACAAGTAAAGAAGAGCTAGAGTTGAGAAAGTAAAAATTGTGAGAAGGAATATAAAAAAAAGGAGTATAACAGGAAGAAATAAAATTAGAGTATGAATACTTAAGAATAATTGTAAAAGTTTAAGAATGATTATTAAAGTCAAGGGAGTGTCTGTTGCCTTCCACAAGGTCCCCCTAAAAGCCCCGAACCTTTGGAGATTCTTCCTTACTTACAGACTTTCCAACCAAGTCCCATGTTTTCCTGCAGATTTATTCCTTGATTTGATTGTTAGCCCTTTCATTGTTTAGTAACATGTTATTTAGCCTCCATGTCTTTGTGTGTTTTTCAGGTTGTTTTATATATATATATAATTGATACTAGTTTTATGCCATTATGATCAGAGAAGACACCTGATATAATTTCAATTTTCTTAAATTTACTAAGTCTTGTTTTGTGTGCTATCATATGGTCTATTCTAGAACATGTTCTATATGCACATATAAAGAATATATATTCTGCTGCTTTGGGGTGAAATGCTCTGAGGATATCAATTAAATGCATGTGATGTAATGTGTCACTTAAGGCCGCTGTTTTCTGTTGATTTTCTGTCAAGATCTATCCATTGATGTCAATGAGGTTTTAAAGTCCACTGCCATGACTGCCAGTCTCTCCCTTGATGTCCATCAAGATATGCTTTACATAATTATATGGTCCTACTAGTATTTTGGAGCAAAATTGTTTACATGGGTTATGTCCTCTTGTTGGATTGATTCCTTTATCCTTATGTAGTGCCTTTCTCTGTCATAAATATTGCCACCTGAGGTTTATTTTCCCATTCAATTTGCTTGAATTATAATTTTTCTTCTTTTTATTTTTAGTCAGTGTGTTTTCCTTCTAATGTAGGTGTCTTGTATACAGCATATAGATGGGTCTTGTTTTCTTATCCATTCTTTATGTCCTTTGGTTGGAGCATTTAAATCATTTACATTTAAAGTGATTATTGATAGGTATATATTTATTTCCATTTTATCCTTTTAACAATGTTCTTCTTCCTCCTCCTCTTCCTCCTCCTCCTTCTCCTCTTCTTCTTCTTCTTCCTCCTTCCCTTCTTCTTCTTCTTCTTCTTCTTCTTCTTCTTCTTCTTCTTCTTCTTCTTCTTCTTCTTCTTCTTCTTCCTCTTCTTCTTTTTTCTCTTTTTTTATTAATTTTTTATACATATCTCCCCATTGCCCCCCATCCCACCCAGGCATACACCAAACCCCCAGTGTCTATGTTCATTGGTTATGCTTATAGGCATGCATACAAGTCCTTTGATTGATCTCTTATATACTTCACCTAACTTTAATCTTCCTGCTGTAATTTCACAGTCTGTTTGAAGCTTTACTGCCTCTGTATCTATCCTTTTGTTCATCAGTTTATAATGTTCTTTATTATCCAACAATGAGTGAGATCATGTGATGCTTCTCTTTCATTGACTGGCTTATTTCACTTAGCATAACAAGTTCCAACAAGGTTGCTGCAAAAGGTAAGAATTCCTTCTTTTTAATGGCAGCATAGAATTCCATTGTGTAGATGTACCACAGTTTTCTGATCCACTCATCTGCTGATGGGCACCTAGGCTGTTTCCAAATTGTAGCTATTGTAAATTGTGCTGCTATGAACATAGGGGTGCATAAATCCTTTCTGATTGGTGTTTGTAATTTCTTAGGATAAATTCCTAAGA
>PVJN01003174.1:0-20838 GCA_004026805.1 Lasiurus borealis | reverse complement strand
CCCATTTTTAGTTTTTTTAGGAAACTCCATACTGTTCTCCACAGTGGCTGCACCAGTCTGCATTCCCACCAACAGAGCACAGGGGTTCCTTTTTCTCCACATCCTCGCCAACACTTGTCCTTTGTTGATTTGTTGATGATTGCCATTCTGACAGGTGTAAGATGGTATCACATTGTCATTTTGATTTGCATCCCTCAGATGATTAGTGACTTTGACCATGTTTTCATGTGCCTCTTGGTCTTCCTTCTGTCGTCTTTCAAAAAGGTTCTATTTAGGTCCATTGCCCATTTTTTAAATTGGATTGTTTATTTTCCTTTTATTAAGTTGTATAAGTTGGCTGTAGATTTTGGAGATTAAAACTTTATCAGTGATAACATTTGCAAATATGTTCTCCCATACAGCGGTCTTTCTTGTTGTTTTGTTGATGGTTTCTTTTGCTGTTTAAAAGCTTTTTATTTTGATGTAGTCCCATTTGTTTATTTTTTCTTTAGCTTCCATTGCCTTTGGAGCAGTATCAGTGAAGAAGTTCTTTCAGCATATGTCTGAGATTGTGCTGCCTGTGGATTTCTCTAGTATTTTTATGGTTTCCCCTCTAATGTTTAAGTCCTGTATCCATTTTGGAGTTTATTTTTGTATTTGGTGTAAGTTGGTGGTCCAGTTTCATATTTTTGCATGTATCTGTCCAATTTTCCCAACACCATTTATTGAAGAGGCTATCTTGGCTCCATTGCATGTTCATGCCTCCTTTTTCAAATATTAATTTAGCATAGTGGTTTGGGTGGATATCTGGGTTCTCTATTCTATTCCATTTGTCTATATGTCTGTTCTTGTGCCAGTACCAGGTGGTTTTGTGAACAGTTGCTTTGTAATATAGCTTGAAATCTGGTATTGAGATTCCACCGACTTTATTTTTTTTTCCTCAGGATTGCTGTGGCTACTCGTGGTCTTTTTTTGTTCCAGATGAATCTTTGAAGAGTTTTTTCTAGGTTTGTGAAATACCTCATTGGTATTTTAATAGGTAGTGCATTGAATCTATAGATTGTTTTGGGTAGTATGGATATTTTAATGATGTTGATTCTCCAAACCCATGAGCATGGTATGCTCTTTTATCTGTTTATGTCTTCTTCTATCTCTTTTTTCAGTGTCCTGTCGTTTTCTGCATATAGGTCTTTTACCTCCTTAGTTAGGTTTATTCCTAGGTATCTTATTTTTCTGGTGCAATGGTAAATCGGATTGCTTTTTTACTTTCTCTTTCTGTAATTTCACTATTAGTGTACAGAAATGCAACAGATTTCTTGGCATTAATTTTGTATCCTGCTACATTGCCGAATTCATTTATTAAATCAGTTAGTTTTTGGATGGAGTCCTTCAGGTTTTTTATGTACAGTATCATGTCATCTGCAAATAAGGACAGCTTTACTTCTTCTTTTCTAATTTTAATGCCTTTTATCTCTTCTTCTTGTCTAATTACAATAGCTAATACTTCCAATACTATGTCAAACAGAAGCGGTGAGAGTGGGCATCCCTGACTTGTTCCTGTTCTTAGGGGAAATGGCTTTAGATTTGTCCATTGAGTATGATGTTAGTTGTGGGTTTATCATATATAGCCTTTATGAAGTTGAGGTATGATCCTTCTATTCCCACCTTGCTTAGAGTTTTTATTCAGAAATTGTGTTGGCCCTGCTTGGCCCCTAAGGATGACTGGTTAGCCAGAGATGGATAAGATTCCTCAGAGAAGGAACAACCTAAGACAGGCAGAGTCACAGAGGGTCCATCACAAAAGAACTTGGGCATTAACAAGGTGCGGCACAGAACCTCACTCCTCCACCAACCTTGTAGGGGTATGAACATTCACCCCCTCTGAAGGCGGTCTCCTGCCCCCATGGCTTCCTCGCTTCCCATGCTCAGCACAGATTAGGACCCAGGTAACAAACAGACATGGCCCAACTCAGATCAGAACCCAGGTAACAGACAGAAACATGCCAACAGCAGCTGCCCTATATCTAAATTCATCCTAGCACTAGGAATGCTCGGTGCCAACTCAATGCAAATAAACCTTTCCACTAATATATACAGGGTAATCTAAGATTGTTTGTAGAGTAATAATTTGATGTAAAAGAGTTATCAAGCTCTCAGATTAATTTAAATTGGTTAACTGAAATAAGCGAACCCCCAAGAAAATTTAAGCATACTAGATAAAAAGCTGTTTCTAAAGTATTAATTAAAATTTCTATTGATAGCTCATCCCATTGTAAAATTGCTTAATATGTAATGAATGGAAAATAGGTATATTTGTGTGCAAAAAAAGTTAATATTTAAAGTTATCAAGATTGCATTAAAAAAATTTTACCAAATTTTCCGTTAATCAAAAGGGGGGGGGAGTAGGATAATAGCATGTAAGGAAAAAATCCGGTAAGTAAATTATATTAAGAAAATTTTAACTTTAGAAAATTAATTTCCATTTATAATGCTAATAGCAAGACACCCATGAAAAACACACATGGTGCCAAATAAGCCAAAGGAAAAGTGGGTAGGGAAAAATAAAAAGGACTCCAAGTCAATTTTATAGAAAATATTCCTTTATTAACTCTTAGTTGAGAATATGTTTATATTCTTTTAGAAAACAACTCCAAGACCAAGTATACTCCTGCAACAGAGAGGAACTGACAGGTCTGAGCCAAACACGAAGGCAAGAGGAGAAACAGTCCACAGATGGAAGATGATGACAATGCCTTGCCATGTGAGTAGTTAGGAGCTGAGCATTGCTACAGGATTCCCAGGATCAAACCAGAGAGGGTTGGAATGGCATTGCCACCATTTGTCCAGTATCCTGATACCATTGATGACATGTACACATAAGGAACTGTCTGACATTCAAATTGGGTCTCAAAGCTATTGGACATTGAAATTGGGACTCAATCATTTTTCCCTTTGCTCTCGGGGGGGGGGGGTATTTCTAGCCTACAGGGGAAAGATGTTTTTAAAGACAAGAATCTGGGGGTGGGGTGGGGAGAAACAGATGTAGAGGCAAAGAAGCAATGAACAGACTGTCGTGCTACAGTGGGAAGGCGGAGGAAGTTGGGGAGAAGGGGCCTATATGAGATCAATCGAAGGATTTGTATGCATGTGTGTTTCAGGATAGCCAGTGGATACAGGGCAATGGGGGAAGGCAGGGGGGGTGAGGAGGGAGATGGATGAGGGCATGTACGGGGTGGTGGGGAGGGCAATAAGGGGAAAATAATAAATAAATACATTTAAAAAAACTGTATTACAAATTTGCATTTAAATTATATGTTTCTTATGAAGACCTCCACCTAATATGTGCATTTATGAATATACATATGTAAATTACAGTTATTAATTCAGAATGAATATGTGTAAATACATTTTCTTTATGGAAAAAAATAAAATAAATTTGTTTTGCATAAGAAAAAAAGGGTGTTCAATTTTGTCAAATAATTTTTCTGCATCAATTGATATGACTTGGTGATTTTTTATCTCTCAATTTATGTGATGTATCACCTTTATTGATTTGTGAATATTGTACCATCCTTGCATTCCTGGGATGAATCCTTCTTGGTCATGTGTATAATCTTTCTGATGTACTGCTGGATTCGATTTGCCAGAATTTTGTTAAGGATTTTGGCATCTATGTTCATGAGAAATAGTGGCCTATAATTGCCTTTCCTTGGGTTGTCTTTACCTGGTTTTGCTATTAGGGTGATGCTGGCTTCATAGAAGGTGTTTGAAAGTGTTCATTCTTCATGAATATTTCTCTTTTTTTCTGTGTTCTTTTTTTATTTTATTTTATTGTGTTACATGTATACATATCTCCCCATTGCCCCCCTTTCTCCCCGGCATACACCAACTCCCCAGTGTCTATGTTCATTGGTTATGCTTATATGCATAAATGAAAGTCCTTTGATTGATCTCTTATGTACCCCATCTCTCCTTAATCTTCCTGCTATAATTTCACAGTTTGTTTGATGCATTACTGCCTCTGTATCTATTCTTTTGTCCATCAGTTTACAATGTTCTTTATAATCCACAAATGAGTGGGATCATGTGGTGCTTCTCCTTCATTGACTGGCTTATTTCACTAAGCATAAGTCTCTCCAGTTCCATCCAGGTTGCTGCAAATGGTAAGAGTTCCTTCTTTTTAATGGCAGCATAGAATTCCATTGTGTAGATGTACCACAGTTTTCTGCTCCACTCTTCTGCTGATGGGCACCTAGGCTGTTTCCAAATTGTAGCTATTGTAAATTGTGCTGCTATGAACATAGGCGTGCATAAATCCTTTCTGATTCGTGTTTGTAATTTCTTAGGATAAATTACTAAGAGTGGGATTGCTGGGTCAAAAGGGAGATCCATTTTTAGTTTTTTAAGAAAACTCCATACTGTTCATAGTGGCTGCACCAGTCTGCATTACCACCAATAGTGCACAAGGGTTCCTTTTTCTCCGCATCCTCACCAACACTTGTGATTTATTGATTTGTTGATGATTGCCATTCTCACAGGTGTGAGATGGTATCACATTGTTGTTTTGATTTGCATCTCTACGATAATTAGTGACTTTGAACATGTATTCATGTGTCTCTTGGCCTTCCTTCTGTCGTCTTTCGAAAAGGTTCCATTTTTTTATTGGATCGTATATCTTCCTTCTATTTAAGTTGTATAAGTTGGCTGTAGATGTTGGAAATTAAACCTTTATCAGTGATAACATTTGCAAATATTTTCTCCCACACAGTGTGCTTCCTTGTTGTTTTGTTGATGGTTTATTTTGCTATGCAAAAGCTTTTTATTTTTATGTAGTCCCATTTGTTTATTTTTTCTTTAATTTCCATTGCCCTTGGAGCAGTATCAATGAAGAAGTTCTTTTGACATATATCTCAGATTCTGCTGCCTGTGGATTCCTCCACTATTTTTATGGTTTCCAAACTTATGTTTAAGTCCTGTATACATTTGGAGTTTATTTTGTGTATGGTGTAAGTTGGTGGTCCAGTTTCATTTTTTTGCATGTAACAGTCCAATTTTTCCAACACCATTTATTGAAGGGGCTGTGTTGACAACATTGTATGTTCATGCCTCCTTTCTCAAATATCAACTGAGCATAGTAGTTTGGGTAGATATCTGGATTTTCTATTCCACTGGTCAATATGCCAGTTCTTATGCCAGTAACAGGCTGTTTTGAAAATGGTAGCTTCGTAATATAGCTTGGAGTATGGTATTGAGATCCCACTTACTTAATTCTTCTTTCTCAGGATTGCTGTGGCTATTTGGGATGTTTTTTTGTTTGTTTGTTTGTTTTTGTTGTTGTTGTTTTGTTATTGTTGTTCCAGATAAATCTTTGGAGAGTTCTTTCTCGGTCTGTGAAATATGTTGTTGGTATTTTAATGGGTAGGGCACTGAATCTATAGATTGCTTTTAGTAGTATGGACATTTTAATGATGTTGATTCTCCCAGTTCATAAGCATCATATGCTCTTCCATCTGTTTATGTCTTCCTCTATCACTTTTTTCAATATATTGTAGTTTTATTCATATGGGTCTTTTACCTCTTAAATTAGGTTTATTACTAGGAATCTTATTTATTTATTTTTTTGGTGCGATGGTAGATGGGATTGCTTTATTATAATCTCTTTCTGTACTTTCACTATTAGTGTTATAGAAATGGCATAGACTTCTTGTCATTAATTTTGTTTCCTGATACATTGCTGAATTCATTTAAGTCTATTCCTTTGTGGATGGATTCCTTCTGGTTTTTTAGGTATAGTATCATGTCATCTGCAAATAAGGACAGCTTTACTTCTTTATTTTTCCAATTTGGATGCCTTTTATTTCTTCTTGTTGTCTAATTGCAATGGCTAATTCTTCCAGTCCCATGTCAAACAGGAGAGGTGAGAGTGCGCATCCCTGTCTTGTCCCTGTTCTTAGGGGAAATGGTTTTAGTTTTTGCCCATTGACTATGATATTACCTGTGGTTGTATCATATATGGCTTTTATGATGTTGAGTTATGATCTTTCTAATCCCATTTTGCTGAGAGTTTTTATCAAGAAAGGGCATTAGATTTTGTCATATGCTTTTTCTGCATCAGTTAATAAGACTATGTGTTTTTTTTATCTCTCCATTTGTTTATGTGATGTATCACATTTATTGATTTGCAGATATTTTACAATCCTTGCATTCCTGGGATGAATCCTACTTGTTCATGGTGTATGATCTTTATGATGTACTGCTGGATCCGATTTGCTGGAATTTTGTTGAGGATTTTGGGATCTGTGTTCATGAGAGATATTGACCCATGATACTCTTTCATTGTGTTGTCTTTATCTGGTTTTGGTGTTAGGGTGATGCTAGCTTCATAGAAGGTGTTTGGAAGTGTTCCTTCTTCTTGAATATTTCTGAATAGTCTGAGGAGGATAGATTTTAATTCTTCCTGAATGTTTAGTAAAACTCTCCTGTGTAGCCATCTGGTCCCAGGCTTTTGTTTGCTGGAAGCTTTTTGATGACTGCTTCAATTTCTTCCATAGTTATTGCACTATTAAGCTGTTTAAATTCTTCCTGATTGAGTTTTGGATGGTTATATTTTTCAAGGAATATGTCCATTTCTTGCAGGTTGCCCAATTTGTTGGAATAGAGTTTCCCATAGTATTTTTTAACAATCCTTTGTATTTCTGTGGGGTCTGTTGTTATTTCTCCTCCTTCATTTCTGATGTTGTTTATTTGGGTCTTCTCTCTTTGCTTCCTAGGGAGCCTGGCTAGAGGTCCATCAATCTTGTTTTTCCCTTCAAAGAACCAGCTCTTGGTTTTGTTGATCTTTCAAATTGTTTCTTTGATCTCCATGTTATTTATTTCCACTCTGATATTTACTATTTCCTCCCTTCTGCATACATTGCACTTTTCTTCTTGCTCTCTTTCTAGTTCTTTGAGTTGTAGGGTTAGGAAATTTATTACCATTGTTTCCTGTTGTGTGTTTTTTTCAGTAGGCTTCTAGAGCTTTGAACTTCCCTCTCAAGACTGCTTTCACTGTGTCCCACAAGTTTTGTATTGTTGTGCTGTCATAGTCATTTGTTGCCATGATGTTTTTTATTTCTTCCTTGATCTCACTGGTTACTCAATCATTGTTTAATAGCATGCTGTTTAGTCTCCATGTGTTTGATTTCTTTGGATTGTTTTTATTGTAGTTGATGTCCAGTTTTATGCCACTATGAGCTGAGAAAATGCTTGATATGATTTCTATCTTTTTGAATTTGAAGAGACTTTTTCTATGACCCAACATATGGTCTATCTTTGAAAATGACCCATGTGCACTGGAGAAAAATGTATATTTTGTGGCTTTGGGATGAAATGTTCTGAAGATGTCAATTAATTCCATCTGTTCTAGTGAGTCATTTAGGATTGATGTTTCTTTGCTGATTTTTGTTTAGAGAATTTGTCCAGTGGTGACAGTGGGGTATTAAAGTCTCCCACTATGATTGTATTGCTATCAATCTCTCCTTTAATATCCTCCAGGAGATTTTTTATGTATTTAGGTGCTCCTATATTTGGTGTGTATATGTTTACCAGAGGTATTTCTTGTTGGATTTTTCCCTTTAGTATAAAGAAGCGGCCTTCTTTATCTGTTGTTATGTCCTTCACTTTGAGATCTAATTTGTCAGATATAAGTATTGCAACCCCAGCTTTTTTTTTTTTTCATTACCATTTGCCTGAAATATCATCTTCTATCCCTTCACCCTCAATCTGTGTGCATCACTTTTTCTGAGGTGGGTTTCTTGTATACAGCAGATATATGGATCATATTTTCTTATCCAATTGGTTACCCTATGTCTTTTGATTGGAGCATTTAATCCATTTACATTTAAAGTTATTATTGATATGTACTTATCTGTCGCCATTTTTAGTCTTTACCCTTGAGTTCCTTCTTTGCTTCCTATTTATTTTTATTACAGCAGACCTTTTATCATTTCTTGCATTGCTGATGTGGTGGTAATATATTCCCTTAGACTTTTTTTCTCTGTGGAATTTCTGATTTCACCTACAATTTTGATTGAAAGCCTTGCAGGGTACTGTATTCTTAGAATCAGACCCTTCCTTTGCAAGACTTTTTATGTTTCATTCCATTCCCTTCTGGCCTGATGAGTTTCTGTTGAGAAATCAGTAGCTAGTCTTATGGGGGTTCCTTTGTAGGTAACTTTCTGTTTCTCTCTGGCCGCTTTTAAGATTCTTACTTTGTTGTTGCTGTTTGCCAATTTAATTATAATGTGCCTTGCTGTTGGTTTTTTGGGGCTCATTTTGCCTGGTACTCTGTGAGCTACTTGGACTTATTTGTGTTTTTTCTTTCCTATATTGGGGAAGTTTTCTGTCATTATTTCTTCAAACAGGTTTTCTAACCCTTGCTCAGTTTCCACTCTTTCTGGAACCCCAAATATGCAGATTTTTTTTTTCGTGTTATCCCAAAGTTCCCTTAGGCTCTCCTCTTGCTTTTTAACTTTTTTTTCTAGAAGCTGCTTTACTTGGGTATTTTTTCCTACCGTGTCTTCTAGCTTACTGATGCGGTCCTCTGCTTCTTCTAGTCTACTTTTGATGCTTTCTATTGAGTTCTTTATAGCAGTTAAGTCATTTTTCATTTCTTCTTGATTATTCTGCATTTCTTCTTGCTTCTTCTTCATTTCCTCTTGGCTATCCTTCATTTCCCCTTAGCTATTCTTAATTTCCTCTTGGCTCTTGATCACATTGTCAATTTTGTCTTCCATTCTCCTCAGTCACTTTATGACCATTTTTTTGGAACTCTTTCTCTGGCAGGCTTATTTCTGCTTCTATTTCGTTTACTTCCTTTTCTGGTGATACTTGCTTTTCTGTCATATGTGGGCTGTTTCTTTGTCTGCCCATGGTCTTTCTTCTCCAGGTGTCTGGTTATATAGTTCTCTCTCCTACCTTGATTTAAAGTCACAAACTACAACACAACTAGGGACAACACACAAAGGTCTGAACAGAAATGTAATCACCATGTTAATAACCACAAATAAGGTGACCACCAATAAAGACATATTAGGGGTAAGTAGAGAAAGAAAAAGAGAAAATTCCATAAAAAAAAAAAGAAAAGAAAGAAGTGCCGAAATCAAATTGGGAGAAGGGTGAAAAAATAATAAAATAATCCAAAAAAAAAAAAAAGTAGAACAAGAAGAAAAGAGAAAGAGAAAAAAAGTCACAGAGAAAAGAAAGAGAACAAGAGAGAAAAGTGGAACAAGTTATAGATGTGAGGAGGAAACCCCAATAGAACAGCCACTAATCCCAAGAAATGCTGGCATCAAATATCTGGAGATTAATACAAACTACAAATAACAGCCAATATCAAGGAAGGCGAGGAAAAATAGAGGTAAAAAAAACAACAACAACAAAGCAGAGCAAACAAACAAAAAAAAATAAAACAAGTAGAATAAGCAAAAGCAATCTCACAAAAATGTATAAAAATCAATATAATCACTGTTCAGGCAAACAACAACAAAAGGACATATAGAAAAACAATTTTTTGGATAGTGAAGACACGAAGTGAGAGGTTTGTATGGACTTGTAGTAGGGGATTTGAAATTAGATATATAAGTGGGGTGAAATTTTAGACAAGTAAAGAGAAAAAATAGGGAGAATCTAAAGTTGGTATAGGGAAAGAGAAACAAGACAACAAAATGTGGAAAGTTAGGAAGAGAGTGTTGACATAAAGATAGAGTTGAGAGAGAGTAAAATTATGCTAAAGGAAAGATGAAAATAGAATGTAGAACTCTAATCCCAAAGTAAAATTAAGAGCAAATAGAATGATACTTTTTTTTCCAAAAAGGTAAAACAGTAGTAGCAATAATACTTATCCCAGGTTAAATCTGACCTTTTCTGTGTGTTGTGTGGAGCTCCTCTTAGTCTCATTGTCTGCGCCTATTGGAGAACGGTGTTCTGGGTCCCCTGATTCTTCGGTGGGTGCTGCAGCTGTAGCTTTTCAGACCACTGTAGACATCCACTTGCCTCTACAAGATAGCGAGGTCTCCACTTTTGCGCTGGTGTCTCCAGCAGACAAAAACCCTGTGGCAGTGAGGCTGCCTAGTCAGGGGAGCCCCCTCCAGCAGTCCCCCACCTTCTCCTGGAGGATAACTGACTCTAAACTTGCCAACAAATGCTCCCAGTGCTTCTCTCAGCTGCTCTCTCCGTCCGCCCAGCGATAAGGCTCCAGACATGTCCTGTCTATTCCGCCGCCATTTTTTCCTATCCTCTATCCTCATTCTTTTTAAATTATTTTTCTTTGCTGCTCTGTTTAGGTCTTTCCTTTTACTTTGTCTTACAAACTACTGATTGAATCCTATTTTATTCATCCTACTGTTTATTTCTTCCAGTTCAGTCTTCTTTTCAGATATTCATTTCTGATTGCTTTCTATTTCCTTTTTTGTGCTGTTGAAGTTCTCATTAAATTTCTTGTAGTTCTTGCTAAGCTCCTCAAGCATCCTTATATCCATTTTTTTCTGAAGTCTTGCTTACCTTTATTTAATTTATCTATTTTTCTCCGCATTTCTCTGGTTCTTTTATTTGAGACATGTTTCTTTGTCTCCTCATTTTGGCTTCCTATTTGTGTTTGTTTCTGTATATAAGGTAGATCGACTATAGTTGTCAGGGTGAGGCCAGTAGAGTTTATCAGACCAAGATTTGGTCATGTGAAAGGAGGGCTCTGCAATTGTTGGACATGAAAGGGAAAAAGGGCCACAGAATTCAGTCTATTCCATATTCTTCCCAGAGCCAGATCTCAGCAAGGGGAGAGGGGTACTATGAATTGGGAGGGTTGGGCTAGTGTATATGCTCTGAGGGGGAAGTGCCTGTCAGGCTTGGTGGAAGGTGTGGGGAGTGGCCCTTACCACATAGCCATACAACTCAGTCTGTCCAGGATCCTGCTCAGGGCTTGGCAGAGTAGATCCACCAGGATCCAAGAGAGTGTGACTGCTGGGAACCCAGAAAGTGGGGCTAGCAAAACTCCTGTGAGGGGAGGCACCAGACAGGTTCATGGGAAAGAAGATGAATTACTCTCACCCCAAAACCACACAACCCAGTTACTAACACCCCTGAATATGACCATACCTCTATACTCTGGCCCAGGTGACATTCTCCTCAGCAGGCACAAGCTCTGCAGGGTGGTGCAGCATGAAGAACAGAGGGTGGGACTATTCCATTCCCCCAGGCTGATGCTATATGAGTGATTCTCTGTGGGAGCCCCCAAAGCTGAGATATCCTTCTAGAATTCACAGTAGAACTATGCAATTGGTACTTTGCCCTACTGAGCCCAGACTCTTTATCCAGAAGAAATCACCATGCCCATCCATGGTCCATTCTGCTCACAGGCTGTACAGCCCTGAGTGGAGGGAACAGAAGAATTACTTCATTGACTCCTTGCCTCTGGTGTCCCTATGCCTCAAGAAGCCCAGGTTCTATGAGAACCTGCAGCTGCCTTCGCTTGGTGAAACCTTTCCATGGCCTTCAGTTCTTACTGGTCTGAAGTTATTTCTATCCTCTGACTCACTTCCTCCAGCCAGAACTGAAACCTTTTATCTATCCCAAACTTTGTAGATTCTACCTCCTAAAATTCTCTCCACTATTTTGTCTCTTTTGCATCTGCACTGCCACTGCCTTTTTTCAATGTTCAGTTATTTCTTCATGTGGATCAGTATATTGCCTCCCCCACCAATGCTTTCCTTGTCTCCTGCTCATGTATTCCTCCAATACAGTCTCCACACACCAGCAGTAAGAGTGATCTATCTACAACTTTTATCTCCTTCTCCCACTCTTCTACTTAAAATTATTTAATTACTCCCTGGTGCTCTTTATGGGAGAACTTCAGACTCCTTCATGTGGCTTACAGGCCCTACATAATGTGGTCTCTGCGTCACTGGTGTCATCTCTCAACACCTTTCCTCCATCACACTCCATACTTCAGCCATACTGAACCGCTTTCAGTTGCTCCAAAAAAACCGTGCTTTTTCTCAAGGCCTTCATATATTCTTTTTCCCTGAACTGGAACATTCTTCTCTCCCGCCCCCCACAAGCTAACTTTTATGCATCTTGAAGTCTTAGCTAAGATTTCACTTCCTCTGGGAAGGTTCAATCCAACCTCCACAGGCTTAATTAAGTGCCTCTTGTGGTTTCCCTTCTATTTTACGATTGCTCGTGTCATAGCACTCGCCGCACTATGTAATAGTTACTGCCTACCTTAGCTAGACTTCGAGTTCTGTGAGTCAAATATATTTACCTCCATAGCATAGTACAGTACCCAGAATGTAACTTATAACTTATTGCCCATTTGACAACATGGTCTTTACCTACTCACTCCCCTGTATTCCAAGCCTCTCCACCTCACTGGAGGTCTTTCTGACTTCCAGACACATTAGACATGGATCACATTTACCTTTTTGCCTTTGTTCACACTAGTCTTTGTGGCTGGAATGCCCTTGTACGCCCCTCCCCTCTGTACCTAACACACTGCAACTTGTTGTGTAAGCTTCAGCTCAAGTTTCATTCCCTCGGTAAAGCCTGTGCCTGAAGGGGATCATTAAACTAAAGATTTATTCTAGGCAGGGTAATTCTTAGCTCATTCTTCATCATTAATGCTTCATTATACTAACTCCAATATCTAGCAGCCTTCATCACCCCAGCAACCAAACTGCCCTTTCTCTGGGCTCTCCCTGATCCTTGCAGCACCTCCATTATAACACTTTCCCAAGTCTTTGTGTGGTGTAATTTTTTATTTGGTCGTTTGGTTGTTTTAATTTAGTTTAGTTTAGGTGTGTATGTTTTTTTCCTGGTGGGGGAAGGAGGACGTGGTGTAACTTTTACCCTGCACCACCAGCTCCTTGTAAAGAGATCTTGGCTCATTTCTTCAATTAAAATAAGACATAAATTCTGAACCTGCCCCAATCCTTCCTCCCTGCCAGTGTGCCCATTGATTACTGAGAAGCATCATTTTCCAATTAGCCTTTGATTAGAAACAGTGCCATTGTGGTAGGGCTGCTTTTAGTGCCTGATGGTGGTAGTAAGCCTGGTCATGTGGAAAGAAGATGGTTCAGGAGTCAGGAGTCTCCAGTGCTAACCCCTCTCTACCTCTACCCAAATGTGTGAATGTGGACAACTTTCTTTCCCTTCCTGGGTCTAAGTTTCCTCCTCTTCTGAGTAATGGGGGGTTTGAATTTAATGTTTTGTTACTTAAGTTGTGGCCCACATATAAGGAGCATCAGGCATATGTGGGTAGCTTATTAGAAATTCAGAATTTGCTCTTCATTAAACCTTACAAATAGGGATCTGTATTTTAACAAGATCATCAGGTGATTCTACCCACCATAAATTTAGTAAAGCACTGTGAACTTCCCTAGTAAAAGAGTCACTGAGGCCCTTATTAAACATACAACTTTGGCCACTGCCCTGGTGATCTTAATGAAGTGAGACTAAGATGGAGTCCGAGAATTTTATTTGTAACAAGTATCCCAAATGAATCACCTTCCTGGGAAAGTTTGGGACACACTGGGCAAGTAGTTCAAAGGGCTCTTTCACCTTTGACATTCTGCAATTCTGTATGCAACTGGTTTGTTAGTGAGTATAGTAAATAGTGGTACATAATTCAGGCCTCCAGGACATTACACTCTAAATTGGGTAAAGTATTTTCAGAATCATCCAGGGCTGTGCAGGTAGGAGGAAGATGGAGAGGGGTTATAGCAATTTAAGACAACTCTTCTTGATTGGAGAAAATCAGCATCATCTCAGGTTCCAAGAGACATTACCTGCTTACTCAAAAATATCTCCTTGAAGCAATCAGGTTTAATATACTTAGGCAACCAGACAGACTCTCTTGGAGTACTAAAAAGACAGGATTAGAGGTAGGGGAGGCAGCATCTTTTCCATACAGACAAGGGGATTGAGGAACAGAGGGCCAGACAAGTTAAAAAGGAAACACGGAAAAGGCTTTCCCATAAAGAAACCATCTTTTCCAAACTATCAATGCAGATATGTGAACTGACAAGGAATGTTTTCCAATTTGTGAGTATATTTATACAAACTTTTAAATAAAGGTCTGAAAACAAAATCACATTTAGTTGCATGTTTAACAAATCACCTTTATTTGGGAAAGGAAAAAAAAATTACTTAAGATCAGAACTGCCCTGGAAAGTTCAGGGTATTTGCAGTTTTTTCTTCATGTTTGGGTTTGTTTTTCTTATAAATATGCCTTAAGTTCCATTGCTGGTAGTTTTTGGCTACATCTGAGATTTAGACAGGTGGAGAGAATGTGGAAGGGCATTCAGAGGGTATTTTTCTGGGCAGGGAAAGAAGGGTAGACTCTGTCAGTAAGAATGAAGTGTAAATGAGCATTGCATAGCCAGGGGCCAAGTCAGTGGAGGAGGTGGATATGAGGAAGGCTACTGAGCTGTGCAGAACAGAGGATCATGTCTGGGGACAGGGTCAGCTAGGACTGAATTGCTTGAGTCAAGTTGGGGTTTTCTTTCTTTCACATTTCTTCCATATATACAGTGTCTACTTAGCACTGTCATTTATATATCAACAGCTCCTTACTCCATCCCTTCTCTTTACCACCATTGCTCTGGCCTTAATTTAGGGTCTCCTCATGTCCCCACCTGGCCATTTTCAACAGCTGCAAAGACTCATTCTCAGTATGCATTTAACTATGCAAGTTTTGTCTCAATCTTGAAAATGTAGTCTTTCTTCAGAAAACTAAGTATATAGAGATCTTGCCAGAATTGACAGTCTCTTGAATCTTTTTTCTTCTGGGCAAGATACAACTCTAATTCAAATGGCACATGAGATTTTTATTAGGTACTAGGTAGGTCCTCACTGAGTACTCAGGAAAAGGAAGTAAAATTCACAAGAACAAGGGAGGGCCTCACAGTCCTCTGGAGGGCTTGCTAAAACAGGAATCACTGAGTTCCACTCCCACAGTTTCTGATTCAGTATATGTGAGGTAGGACCCAAGGACTTGCCTTTTTTAAAAATATGTATTTTATTGATTTATTTACAGAGAGGATGGGGGAGGAATAGAGAGTTAGAAACATCAATAAGAGAGAAACATTGATCGGCTGCCTACTGCACACTCCCTACTGGGGATATGCCTGCAACCAAGATACATGCCCTTGACTGGAGTCCAACCTGGGATTCTTCAGTCTGCAGGCCAAAACTCTATCCACTGAGCCAAACCAGTTAGGGTGGATTTGCCTTCCTGACAAGTACCTAGATGGTGCTAATGCACTGCTCTTCAGTGTGAGTACTATGAAGGCAGAAAACCTTTACATCTCTTTAACCCCAGCTCCTTAGTGCAGGATCTGGAGTGTAGCCGGCTTTCAGTAGCAACTGTTAAGGAAGAAAATCATAAAAAGAGCAAAAAGATAGGGGGTGGGGGGAAGGGAGGAGAACAGAAAGGGGCTTAGGAAGGAAGACTAAAGGAAGACAAACTGGAAGAGAGAAACCACTGGTAAAATCACCCAAACTATAATTCCAGATTATGCATGTGTGTTTCCCTTCCAGAACTTGTATACTAGGTCTATAACCTTCCCACCTCAGGTACTTTTCAGTTCTCAGAAAGGTCCTTGATTTCTGCCATTTCCTACGCTATCTTATCTGCTTAAAATGCTCACAGCCCACCTGGAAAATTTTTAATTTTTCCCAAATACTGCCAATTTTGTGAACTTTTTCTGCCCTATGTCATCTTGGAATATTAATTGACTCAACATTGGTGTTCCTATAGCAATTGTTCCTTTGCACTTGACTCTTTTATTTATAGGCCTGTCTATGCTAAGCTGGACCTCCCAGAGACCCAAGATTATTTGGAACATTATTAGTGCTCCAGAGATGTCTTAATGAAAACAATAAAGAACAGTTGAATTTGATCTGGTGGGCAATAGATAACTATCATAAGCTCCTAGTCAGAGGAATGACACAATCAAAATAATCTTTTAGTAAGATTTTACTTGCAATGGAAACCAGGATAGACCAAGCTGGGAGAAAGTAACAGAAATCAGAGATGAGGGCCTGATGATAGGGAGGATAATGACTGATCTGGGCAGCCCGATTGTTATATATATATATAGATAGATTTTATTTGTTTTCGTAAGTTTCACCTACTTTCTTTGTATCTACTACAGTAATGATTATGGGACTAGTTGACAAAACGCTGTATAGAGGCAGCATTCCTAATCATCTCAGTCCTTGGGAAAAAACTAGGATACTGGTATCTGTGCTTCTTTAAACACAGGTCAGGTGGGACTTCCAGAGTTGGCATTCATTGTAAGGTTAATCAAACAGTTTTCTAAAATCTCAGCCTTCATTTTCTATTCCCTTTATTACCTCCCTTCCATTTAACCTCTTCACAAGCCCAGTGACTTGTTCTCCCTATTAATAAAATCATATCTAAGAAAAATATTTAATTAGTCACTTATGCCTGAGGGTTCATTCTTATTTAGGTGTTCCCTGTCGAAAGAGTGGTTGTACCATCAACCTGTGGAAGGAGAACAGTCACAGTCAAAGAAATTTCAGGAAGCAGGTAGACATATTTTTGAGGAACCCACATGGAGTCTTTTTTCAGCCTCTGAAAACACCATACTAGATGTGACCATCTATTCTGATGGGACAGACTGAGCTTGGCCAAAGCATCTTATATATTTGAAGAAATAATTAGATTCTTGCTCAACTCTGGAAGGGAGAGCCAAGATCTTATATGTTGCAAATATGCTGTGCTGTCAATTATAGTGTTTCCATCATACATTAATCCTCAGCTTCCTCATCCATAAAATTAAGGTTTGGACAAAATAATGTCTAAGTTTTCTGCCAACTTGGACATTTTGTGGTTATATGATCATCAGTTCAATGCTTTTTAAAAAGAGAATATCAGCCAGAAATATTGAAATCAAATTTTATTTTCGGAAAATGACATTACACACATCTTGCAAATGTACATAGAAATGAGAATGAGATGAACAACAAAGTTTGAGAGCCAAAATAATTGCAAGAGCAGCTCTTTGGCCGTCTGGTATTGAATGCTGTGAATCTGCAGCATTCACAGTTCACAACACGCTACACATAGGGGGAACTTCTCTAGACTTTGAAGTCCTCTGTCCAAAGAAAGCCCTCATCAAATTGTGGAAGGAGGAAGAGGGAGATTAACAGGAACAGGAGATGAAAAGGGTCTGCTCCAGCTGCTTTACATGGGCCTCCCCAATACACAACAGTCCAAGTGAGAACAGCAAACTGAAAATAATGACTTCTTAGATACTGTTTTTGAATCACAGTCTAAGAGTAGGTTAGGCATTGCCTTGGAAATCAGCAGCAATGCATATAAACTCATGTCTTTGCCTTTTATGGTTATATTATTTTAAAGGGGCAGCTAAAATTTCCTAAATATTTGTTGTCTTTCTCTGTTTTCCTTTTCTTTCCTTTTTGTAAAAAATAATTAGTTGTCATTGGTCAAGCAGAGCTGTCTGAAGTCTCCAAATATCTCAAAACTGCTGTTTGAATAAGGTATAGCATTGTCCACTGTCATCTGATTACATGTGATTCTGAGAACTATTTAATTCTGCTAATCAAATAGCTACTACTACTCCCAATTTGTCATTGATTTTTATGCAAATGGGAGTTGAATCTTTGATCACAATGCTATAATTTGAGAAATGGTCAATAACAAACTGTTGAAAAGCTTTTTAGAAATGCCCACTTTCCTCTTTTTGATTTGTTTGTTCTTTTCTGACTTTACTGGGCAAAAATTATTGGCCCTCCAAATCAGTTATTTACAACTGTAAGACATCTGGGAGCAGGGAGATGGAGAGGGAAAGGGAATGAGGAGGGACCACAAGGAAGAATATATTTTTTTCAGAGGTTAAAATGAGTTATTTTAAAAATGTGATGTACAATACCATGCATTTACTCTCCAAAGCTAGTCACTAGCAAGCTAACACCTTTAACACTACAACCACCAATTACAGTTGTTTTGCTACAGTTACTGAGTTCTAACTACAGCTACAGGGCAGAAAGGGTGAGCTGTTTCCATTTTAAACTTTCTCCCTTTGAAAATGGCCATAAAAACTTTTTCTGTACAAGTTTAATGGCACAAAAAGGTGGCCTAAATGTTTTAAAGAACTTACCACAAATGAGAAATGCAAAATTCAATCAAAACATGCATTTGTTGTGTACAAGTCATAAAAGATCATTGGCTTCAAGCTGCAATATATTACAGGACCATATATTAAAGACATTTTGCTATAATCTGTTGCTTGCTCAAATCCTATTAACAGAACTTATACAGAAATGGCATTGGAAAGGGCACTCTATATGGTATTGCCAAGCAGTGACATTCCCAAAGGATATGCATCTTGTTGAAGAAATTAACACCTAGAAGTTTGCTTCTTTAGGTTTATTAATTACTTTTATATGGAATGCCTGAACAGATAATGAATAGTTGGTGTCATTAGTAAATGTTTATGTGAATTTAGTAACAAAAGGAAAACTACATTTCAGTAAAGTGAATGTTTCCTTTTATACTATAAGTTGTTAAATATCCTTTATATTTAAATCAACCCCAACTTCTTATATGTTTAGCTAAAATAATTCAACACTTGGCAAGCCCAAAACATAAGGTTATTACAGATAGCTTAATGTGTATCTGTAAAACTTTAAACAAATTGCTCCTTACCCAACATCTCCACCAGCCAAACAAAATGACAAGAGAAATTATTACCAGTGGTCTCTCATTATATTATATTGCAGCTTTTCGAACTATGAGCAAATTAAACAAAATAAATTAATAGTATTTTGCTGACAGGAATCCATGGGTGGAATTTTCTGTTCAGCTGATTATTTCTTAAGCACACTTCACTGTTCCACAAAATGGCAGACTAAAAAGGAACCACAAATTATTCTATACAGTGCTTGGAAGGCAAAGACCAAAAGATATATGAGCTATAAGTAAACTACTTGTGTGGATCTGCCTCAGGGAATTACAACTGAAAAGGAAGAAGAAAAAAGGGCCAGGTTTGGATTATTCCCAACTACATATTTCTGACTAGACTGGGATAGAATCAGGGCTGGCTGAGTATACAAGTAATTCTCAACACCAGTGCAAAATCCCAGGGCTATGAAGAGGCATATGCCCAATGCCTAGATAAGGAAGAAGCGGGAGGGAAAGGTTCTAAGTGAACAAAAGAATTGCAGAGGCTAAAGATGGATGTGTTCTAAGGAAAGAGATTGTGATAACACAGAATATAAAAAAAACTAAGAGCAAAAATAGGTGAACTAGAAAGAGAAAGAAAATACAAAGAGATGCACAGGGGAGGTAGAGAGTAGCAAAAAGCCAATGATTTTCTGAGCCTATTTACTCAGATATAAGCAGCTTCAATTTTGTAAGTTTTTGCCTTAGTTTATAATGTTTTTGCTCTGACTTTTGTTGGGACATCTGACTTCTCCAAACTAGCCTTTTTAAATCAGGAGCAAGAAAATGTCTTAAATTCCAAAGGGAATTCTGTACTCTCCTAGCTCCAGGCAATCAAGGTAAGACAAGATTGTCTCTGATTCTAGAACATGTTGAAGCCTATAAACTAAGGCATTAAAAATTAGACAGTTAAAGTATTGTCATAACTCTAATTATTGCTTTAAGAGTCTTGTCTTATGAGAACCAATGTCACACTATCTAGGCCAAAGTCCGAAGTCTGCATGGATCCTTAAAGGGAAACAAGTAGGAAGCAACACTAACACTGAGAGGCTGATGTAAAGATCACACTAGATCTTTGGGGATGAAGAAAAGCTCTGGGGACCAGGGTGAGGGAGACCGAGGAGGAAGGCACCTTTTCCTGAAGAGATACGAAGGGCAAAGTTCTTTACCTAGGCATATTGAAAGACAGTTGATGGAAAGAGAGTATTCTAGTATTTGAAAATAAAAAATAGAAGAAAGAGGATAGGAGGAGCTGCTGACAGTCCCAGACCACAGTAGGTTTTCACTGGAGCCAGTGTTCCATGGGTTTAGAAATGCATTTTCCGCTCAGCACATGTGACTTAGCTACTGTGTGGCTAGTCAGAGGGAATGCATTTTAAAGAAAATACCTATGTTTTCTTACTCCAAAATCAGTTCTTAGGAATGATTGAAGACAATTCACTAAATATTAACAGCACTAGATTGGGTCTGAGCCACCAACAGCCAGAGAGGTATGCATGAGGAATCAATTCAGTACCATTGCTCCAAGTGGTCACAACTATATCAAAGAAGAAAACCTGCATAAAATCATACTACAGTGGAAAAGGCTAAATATAGAGTCCACTTCTTAGAACAGAGGCAGAAGTGTGAGAGGGGGTCTTAATTCTGTCTAGATTTCAGGTCCCAAAACAAAGGAGACTGATCCCTCTTCCATCCCAGATAAGTTTCAAAACACTGATCATTTACTTAGAAAATCAACCTAAGAGCCAAATCTTTTTATGCAATGAGGATAATGCATGAGTGAAGATGCTGTCCTTGGATATCCAAGTGGCCCCATGTGGTCAAGGACAAGTTCCAAAAGTTTCAATGTTGTTGTTTTATTAAGAAACCTCCCATGTCTTTTATTTTCATAGCAAACTAGATGGTGAAGGAGGTTATTCAAACTTCACCATCCTAGTGCATCTGTCTGGGAAAGTCTTTTGGCAAAGATGTTTCTGATATGGGCTGATCTGTGGAAACATCCTCATCAGTGTGCTAAAGCTTATTTTGAGGACATTGGCCAGTTTGTTCACTTGTCCAAAGAAGACATGTGTGGGGGTTTTCAAATCCTCACCAGAGAACATGCTGAGAGAGAGAGG